>JBBPMH010000165.1:0-49036 GCA_038090235.1 Pulveroboletus ravenelii | reverse complement strand
CTCAAGGTCAGAGTTAGGGCTATTGATGACCCTGCAAGGGTTAGAGCTGATACATTTTGGTTCTCTTGCAAATGTTAAGTTTTTCCAAAATGGCCCAACATTGGGACACTTATTTGAGCCACTGTATAGATAACATAGGCTGGCCTTTGCTCTTAAGCACCAACACTGAACTGTACTAGGGTTATTTGATCAGATAAGACCAAGATCAACAGAATTGGGTCAGATGAAAGGAAGTATATATGAAAAGTGGCAGAAAAGCCTTTGTAAGACAAGGAAGTACAAGGGACATTTAAATTTGGAAAAGGTTTCTTGATAGTTTGGAAATGCATGAGTTAGAATGAAATGGGAATCCTTGCAGAGGTAGAAGAGAGAATGAATGCTGAGCAAAATGTCTCCATTTTAGAGGACAATCTGCTTTCTATTATAGAAATTTTTGGGATCCCTAAGAAAAGTATTATCTTTTAACAAGATAATGACCTCAAGCACACCTTTAAAAAAGCCCAGAAGTGGCTGGAATCTCAAGGGATCAAGATTATTGATTGGCCAGCACAATCTCCAGACCTTAATCCCATTGAGCATCTCTGGAAAATCCCTAAAAAGAAGCTCAACAACTATATAACATCACCTAAAGAGATTTGGGAGCTTTGGGATAGGAATGGGGCAGTATAGAGGCTGAAGAGTGTCAAAGATTGATAGAAAGCATGCCTAGAAAACTAGAGGCAGTGATAAAGGCCAAGGGAGAGTATACAGAATACTAAAATCATAGAATAGAAATGTTACTCAAAAAAGTGTTTCAATGACATATTATCTAAATATGATTATATCTCAGTCCTATGATAACCAAATCATATGATCAAGGGCTTATCTTCAGGGTGATGGTTAGGACTGTTGATAACCCTGCAATAGTTAGAGCTAATTCCTTCTTGTTCTCTTGTAAATGTCAAGTTATCACAAAATACCCAAACATTAGGATATTTTCTTTTTAAGAAAAGAGAATGGGAATAGGGTATATAGTGAATTTCAAAGGCATAAGAGATAAAACCAGTGCTTAAATAGTGTCAGTTGAAGTGGTTACTAAGATACAGTAACTATGGTAACCATCTGTCATGCTTTCATCAAGAGTTACATATAATAGCTATCAAACTTTGATAAATCTAACAGGTAGTTACACAATTGAGTCAATGACATACTGAATTGAATTGACCATATCTCCATGGATACTTATTCAAATATTCCAAAACATTGACTCAATTTTGGAAGTCACTGTATATGTGACACAGGATGAAGAGTATCCATGGATATATGTATGTTCCTGAGTAATTTGTTGTGTCAGTAATATTTGACAGTCATAAAAGGGTGTCATATTTATATTAGATAGGTTTGAGAGTACCCATTGACATATGAGAGTAGTATCATTTATATTAAACAGATGTAGAAAGGTGTCATGTATATGTTACACAGGATGACATCAAAAATTTACATGGGTTATGGATCATGCCCAGTGAGAAAGGAGGATATGAATTCCGAGGTCTGTTAATGTTTATGTATGTAGTGCATATGCCTGCTATGGGAACCTAGTAGCTCCATGTCCTTCTCCCTCAACATCTGTCCACATAGCATCTCTATGCGCATGGTGTATGTGATATGCAGTCGCTTCATGAAATGTAACACATTAGCTACCCTTTCATTGCACAAAAAAATTCTCCACACTATGAACACACATTAACACATGACAATCATGCCCCAAGCTGTAAGCGGACCCCATTGGCATACAGTCACGTGCACTATCATATATCTACCACCGGTCATTGTAGAGATAGGCAGTCGTCCTTTGTCCCATACCTTGTAGTCCGAGAGACTCTGGTCGGCACCAGCAAGTCCACCGTGTCACCAAGCATGCCCGACGAGACTCTAGTCAGTGCCAGCAAGTCCACCATGTCGCTGAGTACACCTGACGAGACTCCGGTCGGCACCAGCAAGTCCACTGTGCCGCTAAGCATGCCCGATAGGAGCCCAAACCCCTGCAGAGACGCATGCTTCTGAATTGTCAGCACAGGTGGCAACTGTGACGGCTGTGCCCAACCCGAAGGGTCAAAGGAAGAATTCGACGCATATTATCAGACAATCACAGCCGAAGTGAAAGCGGTTCGTCGCATATCGTTTGATCATTTTAGCTGATATTAAAAGTTCGTGCGCTAGAGATGCAAGGATAAGGCTACGAAGCTGGTAAGCAATACACATCTACAGAGGGAGTAAACTAATGTCATTTAGGTCATGGACGGTATTTGGTCGAAAGGAATAGCAGACGGCATGATTGCAAACATCGCCATGATGCCTATGCATTAAACGACAAAGGAGGAGGCAGCGGGGAGGCCTGGAGAGGCGGGCATAGGATAGGATAGTTGGCATACGAAGGTGCGGCGGCGGCAAAGGACGGCATAGGTCAACGAGACATTGTAATTCCTCTGCAACCATAGAATGGCATAGGCCAGAGGCCAGTTTTTTGGACAAGCACGATATATGAAAATCTATGTTTCCTATGAGCGCAGCAGGCCATTTGTCTACATAGACACGCATCCAAAAAAGACCTATGGAGACGGCCATTTCTGATGCACGCATATGAATCCGTATTGCCTAGATTCACACATGCTGACATACGATCTCATAGCCTCCTTTCTCACTGGGGATCATGGGTTATGATCACAAAATCATCATTGCAAACAACACTCAGGAAATCCAAAAGTATATGGGTTATAGCTGCCATGGGTTACAAGAGGTTCAACTGTATAGGGTTCTCTAAGCAATCTGGGTTCTACCACACCCTCAATAACACAAAAACTCTACACCATATCTATATGCTACCCAGTCGATCTGCAGTCCACACCGACAAAGCGGTTCCAGCCGTGCAGCCAAGTCCTCCGCAAGCATACGCAGAATACAAAAAGACATGGAGCTGATTCTCACAGGCTTGCACGAGAGATGCGTCAGTCGCGTAATCCCTCGTTCGACTAGCGCATACCGCTGCTCAATCATTTCCCCCACCTTGGACACCGTCTCCGCCGTATCCCAGTACACGGAGAACCGTTCTAAACGTGCAAGTAGACATTCTACCACATCGCCTTCCACTCGCGGCGTCAACGCCTCCAGCAGCACCTTGGACGACGGCTCCTCGTCCGGATGATATTCCAGTTCCGCCAGCAGCGGCGTTTCAACGATCAACGTAATCAAGTCTTCCGCCGTGAAGAACTTGGAAGTAGTCGAGTACCTGAGGTGCCGAAGTGACTGAGCGTGTGCTCGCAGGAACACTTTCAGCTGGCAGTGGTACGACACGACTTCTTCCCGTGGGCAATAATCCTCGACCGCGAGAGTGGAAAGGCGCGGTGCACTGAGAATGCTCAGGAAATCGCTCATTTGCATCGTGTGACCCGCCTCTCGAAGCACCTGAATTTCAAGACACTCGAGGTTGGGTAAGGTAAACGGTTCAAGTGGTGCGTCCCGGACGCCGCTGTCGATGGTGATACTACACTCCTTGAGCGACGTGCACTGCCGGAAGATACCCACGTAGTCCGCGATAGACGTCGTGCTCGTACGCGCATCTTGCATAAAAGACAAGCGCGTGAGCGTAGCCCAGCGTGCATGCACGTCCCGCATGGTGAGACCAGCAAGCGACAGCGAAAGCTGATCCAGCGGCGAGAGCGACAGACCGAAACGAACCGGTTGCACGTCCTTCACCTCGTCCTGCTGTCGAATGGCAAAAAACGATGTGCACTGACCCCCGTCGGTCACATCAAAAGTCGAGAGCGAGGTACACTTGCTGAAGGCGCGGCAGACGAGCTCGTATATCACCGGTGAGTTCTGTAGACGAACCTGGACTGTCTTCCACCTCGCCGCGTGGGCTGCGATGGTCCCGAAGATGTCCGTCAGGCCTGGTAACACTTGCTCCGTCTTGCACAGGACGACAAGATTGAGGGGGAGACTACCAGAGTACGCTAGCCACGTCTGCAGCATCGGCAACGCATCTCTGCGAGGCTCGTCCGAGTATCGGCTATCACAAACGTTCACAAAGATGTCCTGCCACAGCTGAGGCGTCCCTTGTACGATGGCACGCCAGGAACGACACACGCATCCAAGTAAGAGTAGCGTCTCCTTGTTCCGCGTGGTGATCGAAAACGGTACACTCGAATTCACCGAATCGAGACACCATTTGAATATCCCAGCCAAAATTTCAGGCGGTAAACGCTTGATTGGGGAAATTGTGGTGTAAAGTTTGACAAGCGCATCTTTGGTTTGAGCCTCGAGACGTTCCATGTCAGTGAGACGCGTTCTAAGACGCTCGATTTGGCCATGGATGGCAGCGAGTTGACATTCGTGTTCCTCAATGAGGGATCTGACGTTGGCACATGTCTCAGGGGAGGGACAGGAGTGGGAGCGAAATAAACATGAATGGAAATGCTGGATAGTTGGTTGTTGGCAAGATCTGTGGTATGGATATGCGCAAGCGCACTCACTGGAATCGGTATCCATCCATGATCGGTCGGGGCCGACGTGTTGTCCGTCATCGTTGGGCTAAAAAAGAAATAAAGTAAAGGATTATTTGCGAGAGCAGAGAGGGGGAAAGACAAAGGGGGTGTGAGTAGGACGAGGACCTGTTGTGCTTTGGGGCGGAAAGCCGCTGCTGAGCCCACACAAACATGAACTCTCTCTTATGAACTCTGCCAACGGGCGGAATCTGTCAGGTTTTTGTATTCGCATCCCCAGGTTAAGGGTCAAACAGACAACCGGGAGTAATTTGAAACCACGATCACGGCAGAACACGAGGGATCCAGCATGCGTGCGTACGTCCGTGGAGAAGACGAGAGCGAGAACTTTTCAGGTCCGGGCGTACTTAGATCGTGCACAGAAAACGCGTTGGAGTGGCGTCCAAGCTCCGCGGTAGCACAGAGCGATTGCGGGAGTAGCTCGACTGCTTCTTGGGGTGCCCGCATGGCGTTTGATGGAGGACCCGTGATCTGACGACGAGCAGGCTGGAGTGTGAACGAGTGTGAAAATCGTCCATTCTATCTTGAAACTTGACGCGTGCCGCACGAACCTGGCCGATGAGAAGCTGAGACAGGGTTCATGGCGAGTCCCGACGGTGTGACGTGCGTACTTATATCGGCGTTCCGTGGTGGCGTGGCGACGGAAGTGAGTAAGTATTCGTGAGACGGACAAGAAAAAAAGTCATGCACAACAAATAGTTACTTAGTAAAACCGAGCAGACTACAAGGCATTGACACAGCAGCGAATATGTCAGTCCCGCACAATCCGCCGTCTCTCAACTGTCAACCCACCTTTCCTAAAGATGTGATCCACGTCTTCGAGCTCTAACCCTTTGGTTTCCGGGAAGAACGCATACGCGATCTGGATACAAAGCGCATTGTATAAATAACACCCGCCATCCAACATTAGCGATCGCCGGACCTAGGTGTGGTTTATACCGGGAAAATAATAATCGCAAGCTCGCTTGCATTTTGGGGTGCGGAGATTATCTGGATGCAGCGGGTAAATGGACGTACCAATCCAATTAGAGAATGATAATAGTCGATATCTGTGTAGTAACCGTGTAAAGCGTTGGACAGGATGAACATACAGCCATGGCTAAACAACGACAAATATAATAAGACTTGAGTTACGTAATACGTTCCTAGCAACCAACCAGCCACTCCATCGAACGGTGCAACATGTGTACAATACTACTAGTTGGTTGACAATGACAACAACAATCGCAGAAGGCCCATCCTCGAAGCTAGTCTCTCAGATGGCCTGCTAGCAACCAACCCACCCCCCTTGACCCTCGAAAGTTGGCAACCACAGCCTGCTGCCCTCAAGGGCCTACATGACTGTTTTGGAATCAAAGGCGTCAAGCGCACCCGTGACGGCCAAGACACCAATGGCGGGAGCAGTAAAAGACTACACTGACCATCCGCTCTTCACACTCCCTGGCGTATCCGCCACCTCTCCCGTCCGCAAAAAGGTCGACATCGCCGTTCATGCACGTTCCATCCGATTCACCCATCCTAGCACACGTGCCCTCGAATTGTCTGTCCCACTCGCGGGCATTATCCGTACGTTCATCTTCGGGGTGGTTCAGTTTTTGTTATCGTAATCTTTAGTACTGATTCGCTGACACGCGCACTGAGCAATGTTACACTACGTGCATGACTGAGGTTGTATACGTGAAAACCGACATTTGAAACGAGTCGGAAGGGTGTACATCCGAATCGGCGTGCTTACGGGGAGAATCAGTACAAAATCTATCGATTGCACACGACACCATCTCGGCCGGATCGACCTCGTTCATCTATGTAGTTTGGGAGAAGTTTGCGTGTCCCAGGTGGCACCTTGCCTCTAGGTTAGTAGGGTAAAATCAAGGCCAGGAAACCTGCACAGATGATCACGCCGCCCGCGATATACACTAGCACAGCCGTCGCGAGATTCGCGTACAGTACGACGACAGCTGGCGCCTGTTCGGGGTGTTGGTGTCCAACCCACACTTGTCGGCAACAAAGCACGAGGCGAAAAATGTGTACACACGTACCATCACACCAAACACGCGGGCTACGGTGGCTGTAAGACCATTACCTGTACCATGATCCTTGGCGGGGAATTTCTGTGGAGAGATGGTACAGACCCGGCACCCCGTATATCATCTAAACCCCTCGAGGTCATTTCGTCGAAAGTGGAACAAGGCATCGTTCCGTTGAGGACGCACGTTACTGCAACGCACGTAACCACAATTCCATCCCAGAGGCTGGTTCGATGTCTCGAATGTGGTGCATGCGTAGAGAAACACGCCAGTGAGCCCTGTACTTCGCGGGAGGTCGTTGAGTGATGTAAACGCGTAAGATACGAGGGAGGCTCGCCTGAAGAAATCGCGAGGCTGCCTTTGCGCCCGATATACGGGGCCCATCCAGCGAGGAAAGCAGCGGGTATAGAACGCGTACGTTGCAGCAAGTGGTGTAAAGGGGTCCGTCTCCGAACACGAGTGGACAACCTTTACAGGCGGTCAGCTGAGTCAAATGATACTTGCACCGCCGCTCACAGGGCAAAAAGCCACTACAGAGCGTCGACACAAGACCGATGACACCTTGCGCGACATGAAGAAACGATTCAATCGTGACGTCTTGGAATGAATCGAAGTCGGCGACCGTACTCCAAAGAATGATGAGTAGACTGGTGGACCATGCCATTCTTGGAGTCGCAAACAACGCCTTGGTGCATCATACCTAGAATTTTTGGACAGAATTTCACGCCCGTATTCTTGATGGGGATATGTCCCGACACCGCCCTGGCGCCTCCAGCGCCTCGACCGTCAATAGCGTCGTTGTCTTGCCGTTGTACTGGGCAACCTTGTGGATAATGTGGGCTGCTTCAGTGTCCCTGCCGATACCGGAAAGGAATCGTGGACTCGAAGAGGGTGAACACGACGGGGCGAGACCCAAAAGGAAGAAGCTAAGCACGCCGAACGCAAGAGAAGGTGTCTCTACCCCATATTATCGGACCATTTACAATTCTCAGACACGGTACAAGTGAAGTTGGCGATCAGGGGCCACGCGGGTTTGTTGATATATCGGAGCGAAAGAGGTGGTCGATCTTCTGGGTACTTACAAGACTACAGAGAGGCTGTCCCGGGAATCACCAGATGGAGAGTATCGTCGGAAGGTACTGATGAGAACCAAGGACAAATTCTGGCAAGGAAAGACCAGTTGAGCGACTTGGGGGTGCAGAAGATGCCGTTTTACCCAAGAAGACGGCCGAATCCACAGGTTCCAATAGAGTTTAACGCGGGATCGGTTACGAAGAGTAACAAACGCACCGCCAACACAGACACCCACGACGGCGATCAGGGAGGCCAAAGCGACGAAATCGGGTGAAGCACCGGCAGCCAAGCCGAAAGCACCTGCGATGAGAAGTGTTAGGTTGAAAGACCACCTATGGAAGGTCGGACTAATCGACGAGAATATATCCGAATGACCATAAACAGACCTTCGACTCCGGATACCACACCCGAGGCTCCAAAGGATGGTCCCAACGAGGAGACCAATGTTCGATGTCAAGAACAGAAGCGGAACGTTGAAATGGAACTGGTGGATTACAGGTATGAGGATCAACTTGCCCCTTAATAGCTGACGAAATGTTGCTCAACTTTTGGACTACTGTTCTTCCCAGATGGCCAAGCGCTGTCACTGAACGAATGTATAGGCATTAACCTCCAACGGCCAAGAAGGACAAAGACCCACGCGAATCACCCGAAGCCGGCCACGACAAACAGATACCACTACGACGGCGGTGGCATCGCTACCAGTCACAGGGTTTACGAGATCGAACGTCCACCTTCCACCATACTTGGTCTTTGCCCATGCCGATCCCTTGTATTGAGTAATTCAAAATGCGGGTTTTTGCCTGATACACCGGGCCATTGTACTCGTATTCGTCAAGGCCAATCGCGAAGAAGCTAGGCAATTTTATGGCTTTCTCGAGCGATACATTTACGCCGGTGGGATATTTTCCTGTTGGTTGTGACTTGATGCGGCAGAGGGCTGCTTGACATGTTTAGCGTGCCCACTCACAAAGATTCAAGGCGGACATATTCCTGGAGCTCCATGGAAAGACGAAGAGCGGGCGCGTCGGGTTGGTTGAACGAACTGACCGATGGAGCGGGCAACAGTATCAAGTTGGCCAGGTAAAATGACCCTACGTTAGTGTAGTCGCGCCGATCTACTAACTGGAATAGGTCGGCGTCTGTGAGTACGAACATTGCAGCTTCTGCTGGGTTGACAGGTGGACACAACGATAAAGGTGTCAAAGTATAAAGCATAATGGACTTGGATATCCACTCATCTTGTTGAGCGACCAAGCTTTTTCAGGCCCCACACTCTGATAGGAATATTCAGAACCCGGAAACAATGCAACTGCTGCCAGGTAAGTAGACATCGGAATTGCCTCACGAGAGGATGTATTGTGAGATGGCGTTAACATTCACCAACCTTACTGTAGGCTCAATTCGAAAGCACGAAAGAGAAGGGCAATAGCACATGATTGCCTGCTATCTGTTCAACCTTTTTTCTCAGAGGATTCTGTCAACCGTCCTCTTCTCCGTTTCACATCCCAGTTGTACATCCTCGCAGTGTTCACCTCCATTATTGTGAGTTGTTCTCGAAGGAATTCCAGATCCTCTACAGTCGCCTTTAGACTTGCTTCGGCAGCACCAAGTTTTGACCGCAGCAGCGATATGGCTGCAGGAATTTTGTAAGACAGCATGACATTTGCCTGCAGGAACCTAATCAACATGAAATGGCAAGGGGGAAATCTCAAATAAGCCTACCCCTAACCAGAGATAGACGGTGTCGGTGTCTTCGAGTCGTGCCTCTGCATAAAGCGTGTCGTTCAACTCAAACGTAGTGGTCAAGGGTTTCTTCGTGGCCTCTTCCTCAACGTCAACGTCTTCATCATCGAGCTCATCTGCACTATCATCCGCTTTTTGTTTACCCTCCTAAAGGCTGTTAATTAGTTCGACAACTCTACAAGATAGCCTACTCACGCGTATCTCTTGCAAAAACTCGACCATGTGGAGCGTCTTCTTGACATCCGGTATTTTATCTTCGAGGCCCCTTCGACGCTGTGTCAAATTTGCGTCCATGTAGCGATATTTCCTGTACTTTTATCTGTTCAAGAACGTTATGCTATTATTCCACAAAGGAACGCACGCGATCGCGTCCTGGAAGGTCTTAAGGGGTCCCTCGGTGTCACCATCAGGCCCGCCGATGTATTCTTCGATGTTGGCCTAGAAAGCAGTCAATCAGTGTCGATGTCTCTACCAATTCAATCTCCACCCACAATGAAAGGTGCCTTTGGTATTCCCCGAGGGTTTTTCTCTTGGCCAAATATCGACGTAGAGGCCATCGCGCTACCTGGTGTCCAGTGCAGATTAGAAACTTGGCAACATGCGGCATTTTCCGGTCGGAGTTGGTGTGAGGGCCATTTCTACTCGAACTTTTTTCGCTCGCTGTCCATGTCTCGTCTCATTGTAAAGAATCTCCCTCCCAATCTAACCTCGGAACGTCTTCGAAAACATTTCGCGCAAAAGGGTGCACCGCCTGGGACCATTACCGACATCAAAGTTGCACGTAAACAGGATGGAACGTCGCGACGATTTGCTTTCGTTGGTTTCAAGACTGACAAGGAGGCGGCTGCCGCGAGAGACTGGTTCGACCGTACTTTCATTGAATCCACGCGAATTAGTATCACAATCGTAGAGGTACAGGAACATCCAGTCCTTTTCTAGCATAGCAGTAACGATTTAAGCAGGGTGTCAAGGATGCGCCAACACCTCGTCCTCACAAGCGTCGCCGACTTGCCGACGAGGACGACAGTAGCGACAGACCAGCTGAAAAAACTGCCATATTGGACAATTCTGCAAAGGAGACCATTCAACGCACATCGAGACTCTTCCTCCGTAATTTGGCCTTCTCATGTACTGATGACGATCTCCTCGCCCTCTTCCGACCGTTTGGGGAAATTGCTCAGGTGAGTGTCTGTTGATAATTCTTATGGGCGCATCGTCCACGATGACAAAATAAATAGGGACATCAGATTCTCAAGGAATATGATGATCCTTAGGGAAATAAATGATAGTATATGTCTCTGATTTTTTATCATCAACACCTCCCGCAGTAGCCGTGTGCTGACCTGATTTTTTCTAGGTGAGATATCTGTGACGTTCTTATGCGATGCAGCCGTGTCAGGTCCATTAGATATGCTGACTCTAGGAATTTACGCGGCAACTTTCTGTATCTTTAGTTACTGTGCAATCATCTGACACTCATTTGTTGGCAGATCCATATTCCACTTGATCCAGTATCCAGGGAACCCAAAGGACTTGCGTATGCCGCTTTCGTACAGCCTTCTTCTGCCTTGGCCGCATATGAAGGACTGGACAAGACGTCTTTTCAAGGGCGATTGTTACACATTCTACCAGCTGTGGATCGTAAAGGCAAATCCGACGTAGTAGATACAGATGACGGGAAGTCGTCGCTCAAAGACCAGCGCAAAGCAAAGCGTAAAGCGACTGCGGGGCGCGAGTTTAACTGGAGCATGCTGTATATGAATGTTCGTCGAGCTAATGCCTTGTCGTGCCCCCTTTCGTGTAGTCTAATGTATTTCGTTGCACCCAGAGCGATGCTGTGGTTTCTTCGATCGCGGATCGTCTCAATATCCCGAAGGCGGATATTTTGAATCCCGAGTCTAGTAATGCGGCTGTGAAACTCGCTCTAGCTGAAACGCATGTCATTCAGGAGACAAAGTCATATCTAGAGTCGCAAGGTGTCATCCTTTCGTCCTTCTCGTCTCGAAGGCGCTCGGATACGGTTATTCTGGTCAAGAACATACCGTACGGAACGTCCTCTGATGAGATTCGTGGGCTATTTGAAGTGCATGGCAAGTTAACCAGGGTCGTCGTACCACCTGCGGGAACGATGGCAGTGGTGGAGTTTGAACACGCTACTGAAGCTAGCAAAGCATTCCGTGCGGTTGCTTATCGCCGTCTAGCAAATTCTGTCATATATTTGGAGAAAGGTCCACTCGGGATGTTCCAGGATGTGTCCGAAGACATGCAACCGCGGCCTGTCACAACAATCACGTCTGGACTTCAATCAACTACTACCGCTGAACAGAAAACATCCGACTCAGTGGGTGAGGAGGAAGTACCTCTATCCGCGGGCTCAACGCTTTTCGTCAAGAACCTGGCTTTCAGTACGACGACCGAGCGCCTCAAACAAGTCTTTAGGAATCTCCCTGATTTCGTGTTCGCGCGGGTTCAAAGTAAACCAGACCCTAAGCGACCGGCCGTACCAGGCAGTGAAGTTCCTAGACTGAGTATGGGGTACGGGTTCGTAGGTTTTAGGACGGCTGAAGCTGCCAAGAAAGCGCTTCGAGGCATGCAAGGATTTACGCTTGATGGCCACGCGCTGGACGTCAAGTTCGCTGGACGCGGGACCGAGGAGGACGAATCCAAGGACAAAGTGAGCGCCAAGTCCCGATCGACCAAGATGATTGTCAAGAATGTCCCGTTCGAAGCGACGAAGAGAGACATCAGAGAACTATTTGGGTACGTTGTTCAGTCGCACTTGAAGTCCAATACTCAAGTGTCCCCACAGCGCACACGGTCAACTCAAGTCTGCTCGTCTACCGAAGCGGTTCGACGCGCGATCTCGCGGGTTCGCGTTCCTTGAATTCGTTACGCGCCATGAAGCTGAGAATGCGTATGCTGCGCTTCGGCACACGCATTTGCTCGGACGGCATCTTGTCCTGGAATGGGCTGAGGAAGCGGAACAGGACTTGGATGCTCTGCGACAGAAGGCAGGTGTTGGGTATGGGGGTGGAGCTACACTACCGGGTAGAAAGAGGAAATTTAATATGAACGGTGAAGATGGCGAGGCCGAGGAGGCTGAATAGGTTCATACCTTATGTTCCCGCGCATAACGCGTTTTATATGGTACGGTGCGTGTCAGGCTGGCTCCTCAAAATTGTAGCTCAAGCTTGTAACCTGTTCATTTTTTAAGCAACAAGAGGGCGACATTGTCCTGAGTGTGGTTAGTAGAGGAGCATATGCAGTCAACCACGAGTCAAACCTACTTGTACTATTGTCCAAACATAAAAAATGGCCCCTATCTCACCTGACTACTGCCAGCAATTTCATGTGTCAACCGTGTCTTTCTTGGAAAACTTCTTCAATTCACCATCCCACGCTCTTAGCAACTAACATGACATCCATCCTCGACCCCACCACGATTGGCAGACCCAAACGCCCCCGTAGACATGTCAGATCGCTCACAGGTACGTCTAGAGGCTTATCGACACAAGTAAATCCAGCTTGCCTTTGTTCTAGGCTATTTTCCCGAGACGGATGAGTCCGGGAAAGAAAAATGGCCCAGAGGTGAGGAGCAAGTGTGGAAGGACGGCTATCGGCAGCTCGATACGAGTGAGTGATTGGTCGTTTTGGTGGTCGTCAGTTCTCATCTCATGAAGGTGTCGGATCTATCACGAAGTCCATTGTGAACCATGTTCAGACTTCGTTGGCACGCCAAGTGTATAATCTCGATGACTTGGGTGCTTATCAGGCAACTGCGCTTTCCGTCCGTGACAATTTACTTGTATGTGTTCGTCGTATCGGGTGCCATCTCTGTTTCTCAGACGATCTGTCCCAGATCAATTGGAACATCACTCAATTGCATATGAGCCGTAAAGCAGGGAAGCGGGCTTACTACCTCTCCCTCGAATTCCTGATGGGTCGAGCCCTGGACAATGCGCTCCTCAATCTTGGGCTTAAAGACAAGTTCGAGACGGGTGTCGATAAACTCGGCTTCAACCTCGAAGACCTCCTTGCCCAAGAACGAGACGCAGGGTTGGGAAACGGTGGCCTGGGCCGCCTTGCAGCCTGTTATCTCGATTCATCAGCCTCCCAAGAGCTCCCAGTTTGGGGATATGGTCTTCGCTACAAGTATGGCATCTTCCAGCAGCTTATCTCCCCCGATGGACAACAGCTTGAGGCACCCGATCCTTGGCTCGAGAATTCGAACCCCTGGGAGCTGCCCCGTGTCGATGTCACGTACGAGATCCGCTTTTACGGGGTGGCAGATAGGTACCATGATGGGAGTGGCCGTGGCGTATGGCATGGTGGTCAGGAAGTGCTGGCGGTTGCGTACGACGTCATGATTCCGGGTTATGAAACCAGGAATACTAACAATCTCCGTCTTTGGGAGAGCAAACCCAAGAGAGGTTTTGACTTGAACAGTTTCAATGGTGAGGGCTCTAAGACGGGTTGAGTCGTCACCTGACACCTCTCGCTCAGCTGGGGATTATGAGGGCGCGGTCGAGGCCTCGAACACTGCCGCTGCTATCACTTCCGTACTTTATCCGAATGACCAAACAACTTGTAAGCGGCCTATCTCACCCACCGATCACCTGCCTACTTCCATCGTTGGTCAACAGATGGAAAGGAATTGCGCCTTAAACAGCAATATTTCTGGACTGCAGCAAGTCTCGCAGATATCCTAAGGCGGTTCAAGAACCTTGGTAAACCGATCACGGAGTTATCTGACTGTGAGTTGCCGGAAATCATGTCCCTTGATTGGCTCAAAGATCATCAGATGTTGCTATACAGCTCAATGACGTCAGTGCACTATGAGGGATTGTGTTGCAACCTTGTTTGAAATCATTTCACAGACTCACCCCACATTGGCCATCCCCGAACTGATGCGTGTTTTACTCGACGAGGAAGACTTGCCCTGGGATGTGGCATGGAAGATCGTCACGGAAACCTTCTTCTTCACCAATCATACCGTACTCCCTGTTGGTCATGTAATTTCTTGATCCTCGTCGGTCTGACAAGAATTTGTGCCAGGAAGCGCTAGAAAAATGGCCCGTCCCTCTGATGGAGCATCTTCTGCCCCGGTATGTTACTGGGCCCTCGTCCGACACTATCCTTTGACCTCTTTCAGACACATGCAAATCATCTTTGATATTGTCAGTCCATATCTTTGAGAGGAGGATGCCACTAACTCTGGTCTCATGTCGACAGAACATGTGAGCTGATCACCACGAACTTCTTGAGCTGACAACAACATGGTGTGGTCGATTTAGGTTATTCTTGCAGTGTGAGTATACGTTGAGCTCCTCAATCTCGGACTAATGGTCACAATAGCCGTCGAACGGATGTTCCCTGGTGACCGTGACCGATTGGCAAGGATGTCCTTGATTGAGGGCGAGTAAGGCTATTCTTTTTGCGAACGGCTCCTAATCGCGGCTGCTTAGAGGGTTTCCCGAAAAGTATTCGCATGGCACATCTAGCATGCATCGGTTCGTAGATCCTTGAACAGCAGGGAGACTCTGACACGATTATTTTCGAACAGGAAGTCGGAAAGTTAATGGCGTTGCTGAGGTATGCTTTATAATTTGGCTTCAGTCCTCGTGGTAGGTATGACAGAAATTCCTAGTTGCATAGTGAGTTAGTGAAGACAACGATCTTGAAAGACTTTGTGGACTTCTTTGGGATCAGCAAGTATGTTTTTGATTTATTTACATGGCTTGCAACTGGTCTTCTGATCTCATGCAAGATTCGGGAATGTCACCAACGGCAGTAGGTGTCTCGACGGATCTCTGAGACTTTTTGATAAGAATGCTTCCCCAAAGTCACCCCGCGGCGCTGGCTTGACCAAGTATGTCTCGTTGATATCGAGAACAATGAGAGTACTGACATCCTTCCCCAGTGTAACCCAAGGCTGAGTGAACTCATCACTGAAACGCTCGAGATACCCAAAAACGTATGGTTGAAGGATTTATCGAAACTCGAGGGATTGTTGGATCATGTAGAGGACGAAGATTTCCAGGCAGCGTGGGCTTCCGTGAAGCAGGCTAACAAGGAGAGATTGGCCCATTATGTTCAGATAACTCTGGGGCTGAGAATCAATACGAAAGCGTTTTTCGATGTTCAGATAAAGGTGAGACTGGGCCACGTCGTCTGGTTTTTACCAACTTGGTTAACTCTGCGCTGTGGTACAGAGGTTGCACGAGTACAAGGTATATTGGTGCAGAGCGGAATACCCGACGCACAGAGCTTACATTGAATGCAGCGTCAAACGCTCAACATTCTCGGTGTTATCTATGTGCGTCGACAAGCTCATAGTTTTTCGCGTCTTACATTCCATCCAGCGTTACTTGACACTGAAGGCGATGAAGCCAGAAGAAAGGAAGAAAGTCACCCCGCGGAACGTCTTCTTTGCTGGAAAGGCTGCCCCGGGCTGTAAGTCCTCCCGTCCATCCCCCCTTGCTATGTGTTGACACGACGACTGCCAGACTACATCGCCAAACTGGTATACACTCTCCCCTTTTGATCCACCCTATCCGACCCGCTGAACTCCACCTCCCCCAGACCATCCGCCTCATCGTGAATGTCGCCCGGGTGATCAACGCAGATCCCGACACGCAAGATTACCTCTCCCTCTTCTTCCTTCCCGACTATTCCGTGACCTTGGCTGAAGTGCTGATCCCCGCCATGGACATCAGCCAGCACATCTCGACCGCAGGTACGGAGGCGTCCGGGACGTCCAACATGAAGTTTTGCTTGAACGGCTGTCTTCTCCTCGGCACGGTCGACGGCGCGAACATTGAGATTGCCGAGGAGGTCGGCTCGAGCAACGTCTGTAAGTGGCTTTTCCAACGGTTTTTTGGGGGCTGGCCCGAACGAATGATGATAACGACGACAACGACGATTCTTTTCCTAGTCTTCTTTGGAAACTTGACGCCCGACGTGGAGGACTTGCGCTATCAACACATGTATCACCCCATACCGGTGGAGGAAAAGTCACCTGCGCTCGCTCGTGTTTTGGACGTGATCTCGGAAGGTCTGTTTGGTGATGAAGGCGTTTACGAGCCGTACGTTTTTCTTGTCCTGTACGACAATGCGCCCGCCCATCTCCTCTTTTTGGCTATTGGCTTTTGCAGGTTGTTGAACACCATCCGGCAAGGGGACTATTATCTGATCACCGACGATTTCGACTCTTGTGCGTTCCTTGCCCGCGTGCTCTTCTTCGCAAACTCACGTTGAGCATGTTTGACAAAGACATCGAGGCGCTGCACATGGTAGACGAAGCTTACAATGATCACACGGAATGGATCAAGAAGAGTATCAGGACGACTGCCAAGGTGTGTCCATCCGATGGATCCATCGACGTGCATTGACATGCATGGGCGGGGTATCCGACAATACAAACAGATGGGTAAATTCAGCTCCGATCGTGCTATCCAGGACTACGCGCAAGAGTACTGGAACATTGAAAGCGCCAGGATAGAGTAAAAGAATGGTCGAAAGTAGGAGATATCATATGCGCCGAGTCTTCAAATCAAACGCCAGTGGGGGGGTGTAAGGTAGTATCATAGAGACGATAGCCATATGTGAGAGAATTGTAGAACACGAACGAGAGTACGAACGAAAAATGAAAAAGGGAACGCGAAATCAGTCAACCAAGATGATAGAGATCAGAACAAATCGCATATGAAAAGGGGGGGCCAATACGCCTGGGCGATTCTATGGTTCCGCGGGTGCAGAGAGCCCGGCTGGTTCGTGCGTAGGGACATCGGTTGCGGCTGACACAGATGCGTGAGCCAAGTACCTCGCGAGGCCGATCAGCACTTACACATCACCGGCGGCTCGGCAAAGTCAGCAGTTTCCTGCGGACCATTCGCTCCGCCACGTGTCTCATCGTCGATCTCGGCCGCAGGCACTGCTGCTGAAAAAATGATTCAGCATGGCTGCCTCGTGTGTCGTGCATGCGAGCCAAGACTTGCCTTTCGGTTCACTCGCCCCGACTTGTACGGGCGCCTTCGCTTCCTCGACAGCACGTACGCGCGTGCTGTCCTGGACGGGTGGTCCTGGCTCAGCAGCACGTGTTCCAAATTCGCCACCGCCCACGGCACCGCGAACGTCCTCGTCTGTCACGCCGCCTTCGGGCGCTTCGAGCGCCAGCTCGGTGGTGGCGACACCTTCTTCTTCTTGGGGCCCGTCAACCGCGACAGAACTGATCTCCTCGGGAACGGAAGCGGCAGCGATAAGAGGATTCGTAGCCACGTCGACAGACTGAGGCGCAGACGCGTTTGACGACGCCTCAATCTCTATGGGAACTTGCACACCTTCGCGCTCTTCACCCAACACGGTGGGCGTGACGGCAGCAGGGTCGCCCTCCAGGAGAACCTGTGTTTCTTCGTTCGCGGGCTTCGCTGCCCTGTCTACCATAGGCTCGGGGGGGTCAGCGGCAGTGCTGGGAGCGAGCTGAGCTCGTTCGCCCACGCTCTTGATCGGAGCACTTTCTGAAGTAGTGGGCGTCGGATGGGTCTCCGCCTTAAGATCGACGATCTTGTCCTCCCTTTCTAACATGACAATTCCATCTTCTCGAGCAGACTCCTCCGCGGGCCGGGTGTCAACATACTGAGTCGGTGGCTCTGCTTCAACGGACGGCTCCGCAAGAAAAGATTTGGCTGATGGGCGAACAATAGCCTCGACCAAAAAATCGGCTGGCTCATCTTGTACCGCCTTGGATTCGGGGGCAACGACTAGAGCAGCCTCGACAGCCTCCGTGGCGATCTCCGGGCCAGGAGGAGTGTCATTGACCAATGTAGAATTTTCTAGAACAGGCGCAGGCGCTCCCGCATCTTGAGCTTTGACGATATGAGTGTCGGAAACGAAGCGTTCGAGTACCGCCTGAGCCTCTACCTCAGCGGAAGCAACGTCTTGGGCGGCGGGAACGTAAACATCGACATCAGGGGGTAGGATAGAACCGACCAGTGGCGCTTTTGCGGCCGCCCGAACAATAGCGTCCTGCACCAAAGACTGTCCTTCAGCTATGCGTTCAGACGCCCGGTCCGCGGCATGCTCGGTCGCAACAGCCGCGACCGCAACAGCAGAGACAATCGCCACAGAGGATTCTTCCACAGGGTGAGCAGCGGGTTCTTCCTCTATGCCGAAGGTGGTCTGGAACTCCGCGGCCACGGGTTGGAGGGCCGCGTTTTCGAGAGCTTCGGGCTCCGCAGTAGGATACTGAGGAGCCCCAGCACGTGCATCAGGGTCAACAGAATGCTCTGGGACAGCAGTCTCCTCTACCAACGCAACGAATGCCCCCGGAGCGGGGGGTATTTTCACATGTCTGGCAACTTCCGGGCCTTCTTCATCCCCATCAACCGCGGAAGAAATTGGGTCTGGTTCCAGGTGAGCTCCTGCCTCAATGGCGGTACCCTTGCCATGGACATAGGGTGCAGACACCAAGGGACGATCATCTATCACATACTGGACGGCTGATTCGTCGGTAGATGCGAATTCAGTGGGAGCTTTCCGCGATGATTGTTCAGCCACATGTAGTTCTTGGGCGGTGTGCTCAGAAGCTTCGCCATTGACGACAGGTGTTGTCAATAGTACCGCAACAGTTTCAGGGGCTGAGAGCGTAGCAACAGCCTCCGCAACTTGCCGAAAACTATCAGTAACGTTAACTTGCGCCACGTTGGACGCATCGTCCACAAGGTCGGCAGCAAGATGTCCATTGCCATCCGCTGATCGCGCGACAAGCTCGCCAAATCGGTCCTCGGTTTTATCGACAGCAACATCTTGTCGTAGCTGCAGCTCTTCGACGACTGGATTTTCCACGGAGGGTGCGGGCTCTGATGAAGGCAGGACCGCGGAATCACTTGGATCCTGTGTAGATGATGAATTAAGTGAGTCCGCTGCCAATGGTTCAGCCTTTGTAACTGAGTCGGCAGCATTAACCTTTGTGTCGATGATCCGCGATGAACCTTGTTCGACAGAAACGACGTCCTCTGATCTTCTCAAAGACGAACGGGGCTGCACGGAGACACTATTGTGGGTGCCCCTGGAATGTGGGGTACGCTCAATTGAGGGTGCCTTCGTCGCCGCCGCAACACGGTCAGATTCCTCCTTGGAGAAGTCAATGCTTAAGCTTGCGATTCTGATACAAGTTCTTACCTTGAATGTGGCTCTATCTATTGTCGGAATGCCAGCGGGAGGTGCGGAGGAGACGTCTTTATCGGCAACGCTGGCAGTGACAGTGACAGAAGCTCCGACAGCTGCATCCCCATCGAAATGATGGTCCACCTTTGGGGGAGGGGTAGGTGGCAGTGTAGGCTCTTCCTCAACGAGAACCTCTCCGAGTTCTCCCGTAATCGGAGTCTTGCCGCCTGATTTCTTAGCGTTCAAGTCAGTGGCCGATTTACCAAAGACACTGAAACGTTTCCGAGCGGATGAGAACATCGAATTGATACGGAATCCGGAGATGTCAGATTTGAAAGAAGGACGGGGAGAACGACCTCTGTGC
Source organism: Pulveroboletus ravenelii (assembly GCA_038090235.1). NCBI lineage: Eukaryota > Fungi > Basidiomycota > Agaricomycetes > Boletales > Boletaceae > Pulveroboletus > Pulveroboletus ravenelii. The sequence goes on along the minus strand of JBBPMH010000165.1, from coordinate 29,123 downwards.
CCATCCGGAGATGGGACACGGCAAGGTTGCGGCTGCTGGTGATTGTATGCCTGTTCAACGACAAGCCAGCTGATGGGCGATTCGGCACCTGGTAATTGTTTCAGACTACAGACAACGAACGTGGGCCAATTGGCAGAGATGGGATCGACAATAGCGTCGCTCCAGAAGTCAATGAAAGCTTCGTCGATTTGTACCACGCGTACCGACCCAAGTTTGGTGTCGACGATGGATGGCTCTTTAGACTCGGGTGACACCGGGGTTTCCAGAGGCTCACGGTCCTCAGAGCGTCGTCTGCGAGTGCGCGACACGTCACGCTGGCGAGTTGATTTGCGGAAAAATTGCGGTTGAGTCACCTCCGTGTCCTCATCCAAAAGTGGGACTAGAGGCTGCGTAGTTGGAGTATCACCGAACCCAGTCAAGGAGAACTGCGCCCAATCTGTAGTTACGGCCGAAGACGGTGAAGGGGGAGACACCGGCGTAGATCCACTATTTGCATTTGACCTTGGCGTGTTGCTTTCGAGAAATTTGGTAGGTGAGGAAGAAGATTTGCGAGACACGGCTTTGGAGATCGGTGAAGTAAAGAGCGTGGGCGATGTCGGGGGATTATTGCCAGCGGGAATCAATGCCAACAGTTGGATCGTTTCGTCGGCAAAGATACGAGTAAACTGAGGTCCGTCTGAATCAGATGAGGCCGCCTCTTCGGAAGCTGTGGTCTTCAGAGTGTTCCACAATGCTATATGGTCGTCCCCGGAAGGGTTTTCGATGGGGAATTGGAAGGCATCGAGAAGGAGCTGGATCGGGTGTTGCTTTGGTTGCTCGGCACCATGTGTCAGAAGGGTCTCGATGCGAACGAGGAGGGCATCGTATCGACGGGTAGATAACCGAGGCCGCGACAGAAGCTCATCTTCCGCAGCGGGCGAACCCTTGTTGTACGGATAATGCTGGATCAGTTCCTGAAGACGCGGAGGTAAGCGCTGCACAAGAGACTCCTCCCTGTCATACTATCAGCCAACGTATGATCAACACGGTGTCCAGGCTCACCTCAAACGGGCAAGGAAGAGATGTTCCAGAATGCGGCCGGCACGCTCCCATCGAGCATAAAACCGGCTCCAATCATCAGACTGTTCGGCTCGGGTGGTGACGAGAAGCCAAATACCCCAGAACTTTGAGAGTCTGCTACCCGAAATACTGTTCGACTCTGCATGGGAGGCGAGAGACGAGACGAGAGTGAGTGTCGCAGCCAGCAGCTCAGCGTGGGACGCAGGCAAGTGGGGCAATAACAGATCGGAAAATGCCTTGGGAGGATATGACGCGCTATGCTCCGCCAGGAAGAAAGCGCGGTACCATGCCCATTCAGCACCGTCTTTACCAAAGTGACCATTCTCAAGCGAGAGATGACGAAGGCCCCAACGAAGGACTGCAGCGACATCGTGGGGCGAGCATGTATAATGAAGTTCGTTTTCAAACGCTGATGTAGCGGAGGTGGGTGTTGGAAAGAGCGTGGTTATGCGGCGTTGGGGGGTTAGAGAGCGGATGAAGAGGGAAATGAGTTTGCGCTGGACATCAGGCGATGCGGAGAACCAATGGGGACGCATGATCCCCGGAGTCGCGAGGCCTATTTTTGGAAGATGAGTAGAGAAGCTGCAGAGAACGACAAACCGCATACCACGCTCGGTAATGACATGTGCGCAGAGCCGGACGAGAATGAGGGCTTCGAGAGGATTAAGACGTTTGGCGGCGATGACAGCATCATCGATGACCATGCGCGAGTCGGGATCCGCTTCGAACACAACACCGAGTGCACGCGAATCCTCGTTTTCCTTGGGGCCAGGGAGCCGCAGGGTCAGATAGGGAACGGCCTCTGGCTGTTTCTGGGCAGACTTTTGGGAAATGCCACGCGATTTGGGTCTGAGAAGGGAGAATCCTACATCGTGGTCTGGATCCTTGGTCGGTTGAGGTTCAGGAAAGGTGAACGCAGATGGAGAGAGGACGGGCGGGATCGCTTCGTACTTGCCGTCAAGCAAGCTATTATCGGAAGGATCACGCTGCGGACGCGCGACCTCGTTCTTCTTATATCCAAAGACCTTGTTGAAAAATGAAGGCATAGCGTCACAATTACGCCTGCGTGGACCTGGTGGCGACAGACCGGACCTGGAGTAGAGCGCCTGGGTCGCAAATTAGCGGTATTCACACGTAGCTGCGCTGAAATCCTACTACAGTACAGCAGCAGACGCCGCGCGAGTATCCGGGCTGTGGACGACGACGGGGGGGATGAAGGAGAGACGGGTTAGGGAAGCGAGATGAGTGACTACCGTGGGAACTCTCCGGAGCGCCATGGCCTTATTCTTTCCGTTGGTTGTCCTGGTGGACGCAATGCCCGACGGTCCTGCTCCATGGCGCCCGTCTGTGCGCGTTCGCGCGTCTACGCGGAGCCCCGTCGATGGCGTCGATACCCTTGAAGCGTAATCAGACATCAGGCACGCGATGGGGGCTGTTCATATCTGAACGTGACGGCCAATCGACACATCACGCGGGACTGGCTGGTAAGCGCATAATTTCTATGCGACATCCTTTGATACTCCACCGTGTATCACCACGACCGCGAGGTCCAAGCACAGAATCCAATGTCGTCCTACGACCATACCTTACTCGACGAGGCACCGAGGGCAACCCGGGCACAGCGGCAGGTGAGCGGCCAGCACAGCCTCACCTCTTCCCCCACACCGACGCGTTGCCATGACCTGTGCAGGAAGGGTACAACGTCGACCTCCTCGAACAACCACCGCGGCGCAGATCGTCCGTGCGCAGCCTGCCTCAGCTACCCGTGCCATTCACTCAGACCGGCGCCGAGGCTGGTTCTGGCGAAAAGCTTGGCTCTGCGCTATACACATCCACTGCACCAACGCCCCGAACGTCCTTTTGGCGCAGCCGTAAGGGTGTGATCACCGCTGTCGTCATTGCCCTTATCGTCATCGGTGCCGTGGTGGGTGGAGCAGTGGGTGGGACAACCAAGAAGAGTAGCAATGACAGTGTTACCACGGGGGGAATCCAACCCGCTAGCTCCCCCAATCCCAGCGCACCCTTTAACTCGGACGGGCGATCCACCTCAACCTCGAATTCGCTGTCGGAACCTACCACGGCTACAGTAGCAGGATCTACCTCAATTTCATCAACGGGACCTACCGTCGCAGCGGAATCCACATCCACGTCTTTCCTCACTTTAGCATCAGGCTCGGCTAGTGCTCTCACTGCGGCTGATACTATCCATACCGAATTTGTCCCGACAGCTACCCAGACGACGGGAAGTCAGAACATCCAAAGGATAGGAACTGCTACCTCGCATTATGTACCCTTGTAAGCAAGGAAAGGGGGGACATTGAGCACGAGCATATTCTTTGATATTAACCCCTGGCTCGTCGCTGCACATGTCATGTCGTTGCCTGAGTCAAATCTGAGAATAAAACGCGATAAAATTACAAGACATGTGCGACGCTGTCCGAACTCATGAAAACCACCCCTTGGGCTGAACGACGTCCTCGTCCTTCAGCTCGCCGTCCCTGCGCTGTCTGAGGGCCTCCAACATCCCGAGGACCCCATCCACGTCACCGATACTCGCCCGCCCACCGTTCCAATCGACGACCACCGGCCACTTGAGCGCGTCCGGATGCCGCACGCCGAGGTCCGCGATGCCTGCCGCACTCTGGGGCTGTTCCTCAGACCCCGGCGCGGAGGGGTGCGCGGACAGGAACGTTGTGTACGACGGTGTCGTTGTCGTGGCGTCTTTAGGTAGGTAGGAGAGTATCGTCCGCAGTTGGTCCGGCGTGGGCGACCTGGACTCGATGACCTCGAGGTTGAACTCGAGCGGGGGCGCATTGGGGTTAGTAGGCGGATATGGCGCAGAAAGGGACGCTCGCAGCATCGCGAGGGCCTTCACGGAAGGGGGGGAAGACGGACGGTGGCTGTGGGCGTCAACCGCCGCGGCAAGGTGAGCATGCTGCCAAGGGCAGAGAGAGCGGTGCTATACGGACAAGATGGATACTTGTGGCTGTCGACATGAACGACCAAAATAAGAAGAACAAGAAGGCTGACACGCACCAATCGCCTCGAGAATGCGGAGAACATCAGTTGGACTGTTTGGCGGTGATGAACATCCAAGGCCTTGATATGCGCACGCGAAATCAATGATGGATGACGTAATCTACTCGTCCCCGGGCGACTCGGGAATGGGCAGCACTACCCGCTCCAGATACGTGCTAGCTTCTGGGGTCGTTCATTTTATTCGGGTGGACTGTGCACGCGACGACCGCATGGCCCAAGGTTCAAACATTCAAGCGCACCTGTGCAAAAGGGCCAAGGCGACTAGTGCGGTGATCGGAACGCTCGAAAAAAGCAGGTCTTGTAGTTGAGTGCATCAGGATGACGACCTCAGGATGGGCTCCGCCCGTTTTCTTTTGGACTAGTGTAAGACCACCCTGAAATTTCCTTTTGTTGCTCGTCCTCATCCAATCACAAGGCTGGCGTTAGAGTCTTCAAGCGATAACGTTACACAGCTGCTTTTCAGATGTGGGTCCGAGGAACCCGACATTCAGCCGTGTGTGTGCGGTTGTTGGCCTTTCGTAACGCTCGTGGTCTTGGAGCCCTCGCGAGCATACTGACCCTGATCATCCCCAATTGGCACTGGCACGGGACTCGTGTCTGTTCTGTTCCATCAGCCTTCGGGAACGCACGCAACAACCCGTGCTATTACTCCCGCGCTAGCTGGACGCTCTTCATCCCTTTTCTCTTTCCCCCGGACAAATACCGCCGCCGGAAGCATTATTTGGGTGGCGCGTCCTGTCGAGTCTACAAGGCGTGATACTGGCTCGTATCGGCGGAGCGACTCTCTTCCTTGTATTGCCCGAAATCGCGGCCATTTGACCATTTGATAATTGCGGATGTCAGGCACACTGATGGGCAGGCGCAAATGACCTGGACAGTCCTTCTGGACTATAGTTCGTCGGGACGGAGGTGGGGGCTCGCGTTCTTCAGCCAGTTAGTGCTTCGCCTACGGCTTGTCCATACATGAAATTCTCGTTATACTACGTACACACATACCGTATGGCACCACCAGGTGCATCCCTGGATTCGACTCGCAGCTTAGGCGGCCCAGTCTTCCATACGGGTATAGTAGACGTAAACACAGTATTTGGGCGATCTCTCGATCGTGATCGTCCTGGCACTTTCAAATCAGAGGGCCACCGCGCGAGAACGCAGTGTGATGATGGAACCTGAGCCTATCGTCCCTGACCAAAGGGACGCGGTAAAACGGAACACGCGACTCGGCGAGCGCATGCGATTCATGAGCAAAAGGTGCGTAGACTGCAAGACACCGAGCACACGTTGTGAAGGCACCGGTTTGGTTGCATAGTCCAAGAGATTGGACAGAGCGAGACATCCCAGCGTTCGGACCGCAGTACAGATTATAGCACAAGTCTGTATAGTATGAATGAAAGTACCAGCGGCAGGCAGACAGATAGATAAATTGCATGGATACAGAAAGCGGTCAAGTGAATGTTCCTTTTAAAAATACTATAGTGACTGATATATTAACACGTGCGGAAACCGCGTCTATGCGCTAGTAAACAGAGGATTCGAGTCAAAGTAGCCGTTCGAATAGCCATGGGTCGTCCCTAGCGGACTGTCATAGTATGACAGTCTGCCAGAAGAAACGACGTCGTAATTCATTGACATGTGGGAGGCGGCGGGTACACACTGTGGCGGTACGTTGACCGAGTTCTCGCCAGTGGAGACGGGTGATACGGAAGGCATGTCTGGTGAGCACGCGAGGCTCGAAGGGCTGGACGTACTCGAGCTCGCACGGGAATGGCTGGCAGACGCTGGCGGATATGGATGGTAACCACGGCTGGGCGGCGACTGACTTCGGTCAAAGCCTCTCAGTATCGAAGGTGTCATGCTCCTATGGCGCTTCACTGGGCCAACTACGCCACGGGCCATTACGGACCGATGGAGAGACACCTGATCAAATTCCGACCTACAGGGGGGAGAGAGAGAGGCCATCATGGGCTCTCTGCAGTATGAGGATACGGAGTCAGGAGGGGGAACGTGGGAGAGGCTGGCCCAGGTCATGTTCGACGCATCTACTGGGGGGAGGAAGGCCAAATGGGGTAGGTCACCGTCTGGGCTAGGAGTGTCCGCGACTGCGGAAACATGATGAGAATAATATGAATCCAGGGCAGGGTTCGAGGCCGCGGTACTCCAGTTCGGGGGGATGGCGCCAGGCGCGGCGAGGAGACCCTCCTCGTCTCCCTGAATCTCCTGCAGGTGACCTGCTACTTCCACCTCGCATATGTCCATATCAGGCAATCCATTCGAGAAGGTCATCGACGAAGGCAGGGGGAAATCGCCCTCATCTATTCCCTGGCTTTCAGCATCGATATCAGAATTCCCGAACTCTCCGGAGTTTGCGTCATCCCCGTCTGCGCGGAAATGGATGCGAAGGTGCTGGTTGAGGTTATCGGACCTCGAGAACCGCTTCATGCAACGGTCACATTGATATGGACGCTCCATCGTGTGGGTGCGTACATGCCGCTTCAAGTGCTCCATCCGTTTGAATAGCCGGCCGCAGCAGAAAAGAGGGCAGACAAAGGCCTTCGACGTAATCGGGCTGCTAGTCCCAGAAGAGTCTGCCCCGTGGGAATAGGATGTCAGCGTGGCGTCGTCGGGGTTGGGACAAAGGTAAGGATGGGATAGCCTCTGTGCAGAGTCGTCGCAGGCAGTATGTTCGTACGTAGCGTACACTCCTCCATCAACGGGAACATTGGATAAGCCGGACGCGAGCTGATGGGGGGTCAAGTCTGTCGGTGGCGTTCCAGGGACGACCTTCGGGTCACCCCTCGCCTGAGTGATGAACATATCCGCGGCCGACGTCGCACGGTCGCCGATTGCATAACCACTGCCAACATTTGTGGGGTGGTCGCGCGAATGATGCCCATCCGTGCTGCGGTTGATCCCCGAAGGGTTGCCAGGATGAAATTTGCTTGCCGGCTTTTTACGGCGCTGCTTGTAGGTCGGAGAACCCTCAAAAAGAGTGAACGGCATGAACGGTAGATTGGATCGCTGGACGGCGGACGGGACTTGACTGGGTACTGCACCATCGATACGAATCATGTTGTGTTGATTTGCGGCGGGGTGGCCAGCGGACAACTGTCCATGCCCATCGTCCATGGGTAGTGCGACTGTAATGTCACGTGCCAGATGGGAGCTCGAATCACCCTCGGCTTCACGGCCACTTATCGCCTTTCCAAATTGCTCGTAAAGGCTGCGCTGGGGCTCATACGTGAAAGAGAGCGCCGGTTCGCCGACAACGACCGTCGTGGGCTCGATGCCCATCTTCTCCCGTTTGAGGTCGCGTTCCAGTGCATCGAGGAAGAGGCGATCATGAGGGACAGAGTACCTGAGTATACGAGAAATAGAACCAGATCGGGAATATGCGCACCATTTCACTCACCAGTAGAACACCTTTTGCTTTTTTTGGGTACGAATACACTGGTATTTGAAAAGGAGATCCAAGAAAGGGGACTGGACAGGCATGAGTCCGTATGCTCGGAGAAACTGTGACGACGATCATGTACCTTGGGCTCCTCCAAGGTGGCATCTACACCGGGCTTGAGGTTCCGGAGGTCACTGAAGACACCCTCTTCGAACTTTTTCATGTTTCTGACGGGTCGCCCGAAAGCCTCGAACCGGAAGACCAAGGCGCGGACGATGTCTGTTCCAGTGATGTGGTAGGTGCCCGACCAGAGGACACAGGAGACGTATTCGGAGGAAGGGAGAAGGAATCGATTCATGGAAGGGTGTGAGGAGGTGTGGACGGCGGTGGCAGGGTCCCCTGAGGGGTCATCCGGGGAGCGCGAAGAGCCTGGGGTGGACCAGCGGGAGGGCGCAGTAGCGAGGAAGTACTTGAGTCTATCTAGGTGAGCAAGATTATCTTGCTCCTTCGCCGTGAGCGATCTTGAGAGGTCTTTGGTGGCCAATCCCATAGCAAAGGAAGGAAAGGGGGGGATATGCAGACAGAGATTTGTAGACCGGCTGGGAGGGGGAGCTGTCGTAGTGCTTTACTTGTGTTGATACGAGTCCGATCTATAAAGCATGGCTATTTTGGATATTCCACTCCGCGATAACCCTAGTTAGGTCATCCAAGCAAATGCGGAAAATACGAGAAGAGATCTTGACCTTGCGCTTGATGATAGCCGTGCTGTGCAACGGGCCCAATAATGATGTTTTCGTATTTTGCCATCGCCTGCCATGCTTGTGAGCTGTCGGCGCTCAAGGCGTTCTCCGTGTCTTCTCCGGCTCCGATGATGCAACAACGAGATGGTGGATTCCCGCGAAGCTAGCCGCGGTGTGTTGTGCTGAGAACGTGCGCAGGGTCGACATTCGTTCAGACAGCCAAGTGGGCGACCCGTCAAGAGCGGGTCAAGGGGGTCAAGAAGGCATTCGAAGGGCAGATGGGGCAGGCGAAGTGTCGACTGTCACATTGGAGACAGGCCGATCAGGAGACGGACAAGGTGACCGCCTGGGAGAAGAATCGGCGATCTGGGAGCGGTGTGCACAGAGGAAAGGGGGGGGGCGACTGAATTGGAGGGCGTGGTGGGGAGCCTGGTGTAATTTGCATTGGCCATATCAAGGACGACCCTCGTGGCTATCATCGACGTGAACTAGCGACGCGCTGATGGCCGTGCGATAGTCGCATTAATATTCCCGATCTCGTCGGCATGCCCCGCCAAGTTGTCTTACCTAACCCAGGCGGGGGGGGGGCATCATGGCGGGCGAACTCGCGCCAGAGAGGGATCAGTGCGAGATGTCAACACAACACTGAATTGGCAGACAGCCTTACTTGATGGGGATAGGCCTCCATTGGTTGCTCCGTTGATCTACAGAATGGCCCACGGCTGTCAGGCGATGAGGCGTGAGCTGTCATATCTCCAGCGACACACCCGTCGTCCTTGCGGAATGGGACCCTTGGCACGACCCTGGGACTTGATTGCCATGGGACCCACGACGCCCGTGGCTCCGTGGTCGAGTGGGGCGTCCGAAAAGTAGTCGAGTTTGTTTGTCCTTCGCCCATCCGTCCCGTTTTGGAAGGTCAGGATCGCCACCGAGCAGTGGTCATGTGGTCCTCACGTGTCGACGTCGAAAACGTGTCAGCTCGGCTCTGCGTCGTGCCTCGACCTCCTTTACATATATCCCTGTCGTAAGCCACTACGCCGCTTCGCTATCCCAATTGTAATTTTTGAACGCGTTAGGGTACCATCGAAGCTCCGAGCCACTACCGCTCCCCCCCCCTCTGATTGCCGACAGCTCATCATCTCTGCATACCGCCCCATCAGCCTCCACCGCCAAAATCATCTCTGCAGCAAGCGAAACCGTAATGTTCTCCTCTCGAGCTACCTCGCTTGTCGTTTGTGTCCCTGAAATAGCCAAGTACCCGGAAAGGCGTGCCGCAAATGCGGCGTGTGTGTATGGCGGTGTATGCAGCACCTGCAACCCGGACCCGAACATTCTGCAAAGGATCGGTGGGGACGTATGTAGCGCCAAGTGTTCAAGTGCCTGCAAAAACGTCGAGGGCGGAATAAGCGCTAGCAATTGCATATCATCACCCCTGTTGCACTGCAATTTCGTACTTTGGACTTACCCACACCCCTCGCACGGTTCCATCCGCCCCAAACCTCATCCAACCCAATTATTCCGCGATCCTTCATGATCCCCCCCGTCTTCTCTTCGCGCCCTTCATCCCACGAGCCCTGGAGCACTCTTGCCAGTTCACGTGCCAATTCCTTCACCCACGTCCTCTCGTCCTGTATCATGTCTGCTGTCACCGGCGCATTGCGTAACTGTAAGCCTAGTTGAGCCAAAGAAGACCGTATGAATTTCGCTTCTTCTGGTTCAGAAGACGGTACTAGTGAACTTGTCGGGAATAACGAAGATGAGGACAGTGCTGTGGAGCCTGAGCCGGAGGCGGTGTTATTCACAGTGGCGCCATTGCTTGACGACCCGAGCTTCTCGTTCAGTTCAGCGGCGAGATGAACAAGGTCCTGGGCCTTCACCATCAGAGCTTCGAGGTCTTTAAATGCGTCGGATAACTCTGTTTCTGTATTTTGCGCCGATGTCTCCACATTGCGTAGAATGCCATCTAGTGATTCCCTTCAGCGCACCGCCCAGCGAGATAAGGACTGGTTTACCGATCCCTAATCGTCGTAAAGGTTCCGGAAGCGAGTCTCCAACAGACGAAACGACGCCAAGGCTCAGAGTACCGCTTCTAGGTCCTTTTCCAATTTGCCTGCCCTGGGTGGACGTTAGCAGTAGTCTTCCTGGACCACATCACTAGACTGACCTCCCATATCCTAGCCTTCAAAGCACGTTTAAGACTCGTATAAAATGGCCTGTCCCCGCCTCTGCGAAAACTCAGCTTGATGAGGGGAATGACAGGGTCCAAAACATCGCCCCCAAGGAGTGGGGAGACAGGTCGAGATGACGGTGCGGACTTGCTATTGATCCCAGGATTTCCTCGACCGAGCGGCAGCGGGGTGGAACATATCTCACAGTTTCGAAGGAAGGGGTTGTTCAGAAACGTACATGCCGTGCATGCAATCGGTGATAGCTCGCTAGTAGGTAGTGGGGGGGTAGAGGACCGGGACACTGTTGACAAGGTGACAGGCAGGGATACAGACAACGCGGGCTGTGAGGTAGACAGGATCGATACCGTGGGTGGAGACGAACTTGACAGTGCGCTTCTGGGCACTCCACAGAGAACACATATCCGTGCGGCAGCCGGACTGAGGCCCGGGGGATTGCGGTGGCTGCACACTTCGCAAACCCAACTCTTTACGCCGTCAGTGGCGCCGTCCTGACCACCAGACATGGGAACAAACGTGGAATCGAGATACAGTGTGATTTTCGGAGAAGACATAAACAACCCCGCATAGTAATCAGTTCGGACAACATGCGAGAGGTCTAGACCGAACGAATGCGAAGTTGATTGATACGAATTTACGAAGAAAAGGCGGTGCGAAGACACATGCACCGTTCCAGACTGGTAATTGGCAGCTTTCTGAAGACTGTGGATTTAGTGTTGAATGATGGCACGAAGCATACGACCAATCGCATGTGACCATAAAACAACCGGCGGAGAAAGTGGATAAATAGTACGTACCCATCGTAGATGCCGACGTTGTCTTGAGACGCAAGAAGGTCTTCATCGTTGTACAGAAGTGCTGGGATCGGGATAGTGCCGTCTACGGGGGTAGTAAACCGGCGCAGGACCATGTTTACGGACCTAAGAAGCAAGACGACCCTGGTCTGGTGTGACCACGCGGCGTAGATGCGTTTTGCCGAGGGAAAGATTGTTGCGCTGCACGCTGAACAGCGCTGAATTCTACCGAAGGACGTGATCTAGTTACTGACGAGTCGGCTTTCCGTGGGGGTGGACTGCCAAGCCAAAGGTGTATGACATTTAGATGGAGTTGTGGGAATCGGTGAGGGTGATCCGCTACGTACACAAATATATTGGAAGTCGGGAGCTTGAGCGCGGACCCAGATCGTCTCAGGTGAGCTTCCGGTGCAGTAGTGCGTGTGGGTGAGACGTGTGTGCGGGAAAGGGAAATATTCATATCCCCCTTTGGACGGTTGTAGGTGTCGTGCCATGCGAACCCCGGACACCTCCCATACTTGCCTATCTAATCTGTAATCGATATAGCATTCTATATTCATGGTGACTTGCTCCCAGAGATCTCTACATTATTGAACAACATGCATTCTACAGAGCATTTGACATCGACACCGACGTCCAGAGCAAACAGAAAACGTGCCTATATAAAGCACACGTATTGTGTAATCCGCATGGAGGACAGGCACCCAAGTGCGGGCGCTGCCAAGCATACGCATGAAGACCGTCGTTAGATAGTGGATGGCGAAGGATTTGTAACATAGCCCCCGCTGGGTTACGCGTATCAACCACTATCAGAGGCTTCTCACAACAGAGCGAGCGGACTCACAGTGCACGCGGACGTGTCACTCGGAGCGATGCGGTCCCGGCTACTTCCTTTTCTTTGGTTTTTTCTTCTTTACTCCACCAGCCGTGGCGCCGGACAGCGGAGCAGGCACCGGAGATGCCGCCCGTGGGTGACTCGGATTTCCACCAGCGGATAATTGTGATAGAGTAGTAGAGGGCGGTGGGTCCGGACGTTTGTTCTGCATTTTCTGCATCAGAGAAAGATTGAGGGCTTCGAATCGATTGAGAAATATTGATGAGTAAGTTTTGAACTTGATGCACTGAATACGAAAGACATGAAAAATGAGCAAGACCTGCAATTCCCCCGTTTGAATGATCACATACCGTCGTATCATCGGTGATCTTGAGGACGAGTATTCCCTCGGATGGTTTCCATTTTACACAATATCGCGTCTGGGAAGCGTGATACAGTTGAGCAGCATGCCATCAATGGCGAGACAGACCTTGCTCGGCGACTTGACATACAAATTTTCTGCAGCCTCTTGGTATTCCTGCCAGGATGCGATGTACACCATCGTCGCATCACACCCCAAGCCCTGTACAAGGACCTCGAAAAGGTCGTGTGACATTATCACATATGTTGATCACGTAATTTGAGTCACGCATCACCCGAGCTTGCCCGTATGTTCGCACACGTTGGGTTTTCGTTTCAACATCTCCCCAAGTTCCAGACTCCAAAAGGTAGTTTTTCCTTGAGATGACTACCCAGCAACCCAAGCGTGAGTATTCCCTTTTCGTCCCCCGCTAAATGAATGGAATTGCCTTACCATAATCGAACAGCCCTTCCTTTTATTGCCAATTTCGCTGCTGGCGCAATTGCTGGTGTCTCGGAAATTCTGACTTTCTACCCACTCGGTAAGTGCCGTGTGAGTCCCATTTTTCCCTAACGTGACGTGCCCCTTTTACCAGATGTCGTACGTGCCCATCTCTGTGTTATGCACTCGGGTTTCGATGTGAAATATGTGCCTGTAGGTCAAGACGCGCATGCAACTAGAGACCGGGAAAGGCAAGTATGGCATGGTCGGCACTTTCAGTTCGATCGTCCGCGAGGAAGGGTAAACTTCATGTGGGCCTACTTTGACCAAGACTAAGAGCAAGTTTAGCGTTGGCAGGTTGTACAGAGGTGTGATGATCTTGTGACTTTCACCTAATTGTTTTTCACAACTACCGCCAGGCTTGGTCCCGCCCCTACTTCTAGAGGCACCGAAGCGTGCGGTCAAGTTGTAAGCAATGTTTTTCTATTTAGAGCGCTTGCCCGAGTCTCATCAGTCTCCGTCGCACCTAGCGCTGCTAATGACTTTTGGGGGAAAACATTCCAGAGGCTATCCGGTGAAAGTAAAATGACGCAGCAGCTCTCCATCGTGACAGGGTGCAGCGCTGGTGCTACCGAGTCCTTCGTCGTTGTTCCATTTGAACTTGTCAAGATCAAGTAGACTTGCCGATATTCTCCACATTTTCCTGTATTGTGCTCATAATTTATTCCAGGTTGCAAGATAAGACAAGTACCTTCGCTGGCCCAATGGATGTCATCAAACAGATTGTTAGGAAGGACGGCTTTCTTGGGCTCTACGCTGGAATGGAGGCGACATTCTGGAGGTTAAGCGTCTTCCTACCTCATGATGCACGACGTTGAGGCCCGCTCTTGATAGGCACTTTTGGTGGAATGGAGGATACTTCGGATGTATCCATCAAGTGCGTAGCCTGATGCCTAAGGCAGAGGTGAGATCATGTCCTTTGTCTTGAATGTTTAATGACAGGATCATGATAGACCACCCAAAGCCAACTTTTCAACAATTTTGTCTCTGGAGCTGTGGGCGGTTTCGTTGGTACAGCCCTCAATACTCCATTCGATGTGCGTTTAGGCATATTGCCAATTACCCAAGCTCAGTTGTTTGCTTCGTAGGTGGTCAAGTCGCGCATCCAGGGAGCTGCTAAGGTCCCTGGGGTAGTACCCAAATATAATTGGACATACCCTGCGTATGTTTGCTTTTCCCACTTTGTAACCATGACTGATTGCTGTGGTCAGACTCCTGACAATAATGCGAGAAGAAGGGCCGGCAGCGTTGTACAAGGGCTTCCTGCCGAAAGTGCTCCGACTCGCTCCAGGTGGTGGTGTCTTACTTCTAGTTGTCGAGTTCACACTGGGTGTCTTCAGGAATGGTGCGTTTGATCACTTGCACACGTCTGGTCGCTGATATGCCACGTAGTTTTGGGCCCGCCATACATATAAAAGTCTGCTCGGTGTACTTAGACCTGATACCTGACAATGTAAATAATTCTAATATTAGCCCGACGAGCAAAGTCGTGAGGACGGGGTGAGTCCTTCAAGATCACGTTACAGCCTGGATTGAGTGCACAGCCACATGTATAAAGGACTCACGTCACATACTTAGGGGCCTTTCCCGTCCACGCAATGTCGACCACCAGCTACCCTCCATTCGTGCCCGCCGCACTGGGTGACAAACGTTCTCCTTGTCCCGCCCTCAATGCGCTGGCGAATCACAGCTACCTGTGAGTACCACAACTCTATTCTTCGCGCACCACTGAAGTCGACAAGCCCTCACGATGGCAAAAACATCGGTTTCTGGCAACTCGTACAGGCTGTTCGCTCAGTCTACAACCTGTCTTTCCCTCTCGCAGCTCTGCTGGCGCTTATTGGCATCCTCTTCTGTGGTCATGCCCTACGCCTCGACCTCGACAAGCTCGCGCTGCACAACAAGATCGAGCACGACGCATCGCTTGTTCACGGGGACGCTCTCGCTGGCCACGCCGAAGCCCCTATCCCGGTCGACTCAAACCTTCTCCAGGCACTTTTATCTCATGCGAACGAGAAGCAGGGGTTAAGCCTCGATGGGTTTGCACAGTTGCGGGTGGACAGAGAAGCAAGGTTGACATCCCCGTTGAATCATATCCACTCCGAGATTGGTACAGGCGAGGCTGCGCTGTGCTGGTTGCTTCTCAAAAGGGAGAACGGCCAGGTACCATTGTCTACGCTCGAACAATGGTACGGCGAAGAACGCATACCGGACGGTTGGGCTCCACCCGCAGAAGGTATTGGGCTGTTGGACGCACGTCAGACGGCCAACCAAGTGGCGATCAAGATGGAACAAATCAGGCGTTTGTAGTATAGTGGGAGTCAGGGAGGGTATCACTGCCGTCTCTTGCAAGCGGTGATTGTTGAACGAATGCTCGAATGTTACTGTAGTCCTGTAAATACCTCGTTATATTTAGTATACCATTGGTTGTATACTTGAACCGACCCACTGCGCAGGCGCGCAGGTCGCAGTGCGTAATGAGGCTGCGCTCGAATGCGGCGCAGCACCCAGCAGAACTTGATATAGCCCAGCGGCCGCAACAGCTGTTGACCATCGACCTTGTTCAGTTTATAATCAGCAGGCAGCCCCGCGGACGGTGTTACCCCTAAGATTCGATACTAGCAGCCCGATTTATCATGGCAAGTCCCTGACGACTCCATTCGCCCCTCCCACCTTTTACTCACGAGGGCGCTCGTCACGCACAGGCATCCGGCGTTAACGTTACAGACGTATGCCTTACGACATACCAACAACTCAAGCTGGGCAAGGAGTTCAAATACATCCTCTTCACCCTCAACGACGGCCTGTCCGAGATCGTCGTAGAAAAGACCTCAGACGCGTCGTACGATGCCTTTGTAGAGGGTCTGCCCAAGGATCAGTGCCGCTGGGCGGTCTACGATTTCGAGTTCGAAAAGGACGGGAATAGGAGGAATAAGTTGTGCTTTATCTTGTGGTGCGTTTGGGTTTTTCGACTCGAGGTCAGGTGCACTCCGTGTGTGTGTGGGGGGGGAAGCCTAAAGAAGCCAACTCCAGCCTACTTGGAGCGCTCTCCGGATCTCGAAAAAAAGAAAAATTGTCTGACCGCCACTGTTGCTTTCAATTGGCAGGTCCCCTGACGACGCCAAAATCAAGGACAAGATGCTGTTTGCTTCCTCCCGAGAGGCCCTCAAGCAGAGACTGGACGGTTTAGCCTTTGAAGTTCAAGGCACGGATCCTTCCGAGATCAGCTATGACTCTGGTTCGTCACCATATTCGTCCTATCCCGCGTTCTCCAGATAGATGGTCACATCCTGATTGTTTTTGCCGATGAATTACAGTACTTAGCAAGGCATTGACCTTCACTCACTGATGCCTCCGTGTTGCTCCTAAACATAAGAGCCAATATCGTTTATCGGTTCCGCATCCTATCTTGTATAGTGTGAATATATCAGGTCGTTGGATTTGGCGTGGCCGTCGGTCCACTCAGACAATACTGACACGCCCTGACACGGACAGGCCCGCGGAAGTTGTATATGCTGAGATGGAAGGTTTGACGAATGACAATCCGCTGACAGTGTTTGGTGTGATAAACCTATCAGTGGCATGGGAACGCATTGTTGGAACACATCACACTTGCCTGCTATAGTCTAGCATGAAAAAGACATCGAATAACTCTATGTATCCGGTCCCGCCCGTCGTCCCGAAATCGCGGATGACCCGACAATCGTGGGTCTATGCTACCCTCTTTCCATCTATGGACTCCGCGGGGATCAAAGCGTCGCCCATAAGATAATCGCCTGCCGCACAAATGCCAGCAGACCACACTAACAAAAGAGACGTAATGCAGAAAAAGCTGATAGATTGCCCTATTTCCAACCAGGATCCTACCGCGCGTATTAGTAAAACGAGCGGCGGTGGAGCTGGCATTCCTCACCGGTGTCAGTCACATTCAAAAAAAATGACATCGTCATTCCTGCTGGGATGATTAGAATTGGGTAGTCTGGGAAATTTCAAAATGATCCCCACCGTCCGTAAGCGTCAATGCTACGAGGAAGAGAGAGAAAGGAGGCAAGTGTAGACAGGCGTGGAGGGTTGCAAAAACTGCTGACAGGATCACATATGGCACAATGATCTTGAAGATCTGCACATGCGGGTCAGCGGGTTGTATATGAACAAATGGTAAAATAAACCAGTAATGCTGCCATCAAGAAAGGGTGGAATACTGGCACAAGACGATATACGGGCTCCAGATAGAAGGAACTGGGCATGTCGTAAGACCACACCATGTCAAAATGACATCTAGTGCAACTTACGATATAGATGCAACACTGAAGATAAGATGGGTCGACATGAGAGACAGACAAACATAGCACTTGTGCGACGTACTTTCCAGTCCCAAAGAAAGCGACCTGTACGAAAAATAGGAAGAACAGAGCTATCCGTACGTCGTCCGCCTGGAAGCGATAATCGTTGGACCGGACATCCTTCAGCGTGGAGCCACCGACTCCTAAAGGTTTCCGAACGGCTGCTTCAACGTCTATCCACAGCAGTAAATTGCACGTGAAAGCCGAGTAGAAGAGCCCCTCGATAGATATCGAGAGTACAACAAAACACGCAGAAAAAGCTAGGAACAACGTCAAGATTTTCGACCTCGGGGAGGAGTGTCGTACTCGGTATGTGAATGGGTATAGTGACGATATGACTGTCCAAATCAGAATGGAGTTACATGGCACTAGAATCACGAAGAAGCTGAATTACATACCGAGAATTGACCATGCAGCGGCTTGATTGAGGGGTGGCAAGCCATTCCTAGCTTGCAAGCTGACGACTGAATTAGTAGTGATAGCCATGATAGCGACGAGGAGGCCAAGCTTCGGAGAACTGAGCGGGAGCAACAAGCCTCAAGATTTATTACTAACCTGGAAAAACACAGCGACTCTTCTCCTATCGAAGTCTAAACCCGTGTCGGATGACCAAGTTTGCGAAGCACCTATAAGAAACATCACGGCACCACCAGACAGGCTAGAAATTCATGAGCACCACGCAAATTCAATCACTCGGTACCTACATGGTTGGAAGACTCTCCTCCTTATCAACCGAGAGGAGGGGGAAAACAGCAGTGACCAGACAACTAGCAGTCCATTGCAGAGCGAGTTTCCAGTTTTGTGAAAGCGCCGAGGATGGCCAAGCACAATATGGCCACAAGACTCCAATGATGAGAAAACCAACACTCCATATAGAGCGGTAGGTATATGCGGCCTAGGAAATGTGATTTGTAAACCATACTATAACTTCAGGGGAGACTCGACGTACTACCATGCTCTGAAGCGAGACAGCAACGAGTAGCCCATGAGTGCACAGCTGGCGAGAGGAGAAAGAGGATTGGGATACGGCTTTGAGTAGAGCTGGTGCCCCTCGCAGGTAGAACACTCTCCAGAAATAGCACGGGAAAGCAACGTAAATATAGAATGTCCATGGTGAGCTTTGTATCCAAAAGGCCACCGCGAAGCCAAGGAATGTCAGAAGAGTGAACGCGTCGACGAGTTTGTTCCTGATAGCTGATGGCGGTGGACCATCAAGAACAGGGAGGAGGGAGATGGAAGCGTATGCAGCCCATCCAATATAAGCAACAATGACAATAAAACGGATCAAGAAACGATCATAGCTGTGGTTCTTGTCAGGTCAGGACGCGATGGAATACAAGGTCAGCTGACGTTTCCAGATAGCGCAAGCCTTCTAAGCAATTGTTGATGAGTTGCGCAGACTGTCTGCGGGCTTCATTCCATTGTCCTTCTCTGAGTAATTGCTCAATGGATGCAAGTTCCCGGACACGGATCGGCGTTCTGGAGCCATCTACACCTTCAAGTGGACTAAATGGTTGATAGAATAGAACATTTGCCTGCTTAAGCTCTTGAAAAGATGAGGAGCTGTACTCAATAGTAAATGGAGACTCACCGTGTTTAAGATGATAGTGCTCTAACAAGACACGGGTGTTGACTAGTGCCATGCGAGCAAGGGCCTGCTCCCCTCCACGAGGGTTGAGGAAGCCAGCTTGGGTATGGTCTACGTCCGGAAGCACACCAACCGAGTTTGCCGGCCAATCTATGCCAACAAGTGATGCCATTAGAGAAGCTATATCCGCTTGAGAGACATCTCGGCGGAGTACATGCTCGAGCTTCCATGGCCAGGACAAGTCGTTGTGTGAAGAAGGTGAGGAGTCGGGTAGAGGTCCTCGAACCCCTTTCCCCCACACAATAAGTGGTGTTCGTGTGTTATCTGGGTCTGGCAAACAATGTGAAGATCAAACTTGCGAGAACAAGAGAGAGCCTCACCACCATCTCCATGGTTACCTATTTTAGACATACCATGATCAGCAGTAAATACGAAACTTGTTTCCTCGTCCCCGTAGAAATCTATGAAAAGTTTCTCTGCTTCGCGGACAATATTATCTACGATTTGGATGTTGTTCATATACTCCTATCGATCTATATGAACGAGGTAAATTACGGTTGAGTCAGTGGAATACCTTGGAATGAGGACGGTATGAGTGACCAGTGGTGTCCAGCCCTAGGAGATGTAGAAAGAATATCACTTTTTCTTCACGCAAGTTCGAATTTAGCGTAGCATCTGTTGACGCGTTCCGAAACAGTACGTTGAGTTGATCCAGGACCCAGGTGTCGAGGGCAGTCGCATCTGCATGACACCACGTTAGACCAGTGACCGAAAATTCGGCGCCACACCCACCTTTTGTGAAGTCTTCTGCTTCCTCGTCATAGCACCATGAGCGGACTTTGCCAGGAGTAGCACCCCTAGCAAACATGGGGAGGATATCTGGTGATCCGAACGAGAAGGTATGGCTTGATTGATTGAATACTGAGTCAAAGTCGACCTTGATTGAGATGTGTTCAGAAGAGAACAGCTCTTGTATGTCAACCTCTTACTGGATTGGTCTTCCATCCCTGTGATTCGCTCGCTAAGTTGATGAACAGTATCGGGAATGAAGCTCGTGTCCGACCTTTGTAACTGCCGAGACATCTTCGTACATTCCCCCTATCCGCACCAGTGTGAAGTCGGAAGCCGTGAAACCTGTGATGACAAACCTATGATGGCGACATGTCCAGGGCGACTCTCGGTAGGTACCCTGGTGTGGGATACCCCGAAGGCACCGCGTTTCTCCACAATGGATCTGAGGTATGGAGCAACTACCCCTATGGAAGGATCAAATGACGAAAATGCGTTTGGGGTGAACAAGAGGTCAGCCCGAAGGCCATCAGCTATTCAAGGTACATGAGTGCGACACAACACACGTTGCGTGATACGACACACCTACAATGAGTGCTAGGCGCTTAGACTCTCCGGGGCTTGAACCATAGCGTGTCATGCCATGAACGACAGGACTCCTGAAGTAGCAGTCGAATACGGACGCGATGAAGACGATGTGGAAAATGATTCCGAGGATGAGCAATTTGAAGACGTGACGACTCGAGTTGGGCATTTGGCACGACACCGCACGACAGTCGCCTTGTTGCGCTGGTTGGCACAATGCGATTGCTAGCGCTGGTCTCTAAAGGTTTGTTTTCAGCGTGCGTAAATGATGCCGCGATGTTGCCGTTCCTGACAGAGGCTGGCCAGCCTTTTCGGTGCGACACCACTCCGCACGTCTCTCTTGCCTGTTCTCTCAGACCACTTTCAGGCCCGGGAGAGCCCGCGAGGACGAAGTCTCATCCACTGTTTCATCCTCGCAGTTTCATACAGACCCCATTGGCACTACTTCATGCGCCCGTATCACGATCTCATGCAGCGAGCAGTCCTCAGGTCCTTGTTCAAGAACGTCACCCTCGGCACCAAGCACTTCCAGGCAGCTGCGCCGCGTAGAACTCTCCCTCGAGACCAAGCTTTCCTTTCTCATTCATTTTAAACGCGACCCAGTCTGATGATCAATCTGATAGTAATCTAGTAAACCACTGTCTGCAAGCAACCCCTCGTGCCCTCGCTATCCGTGCCTCTTCTGTCGCAATAACTTTTCTTTTTGCCTCCTTCCCGCCGGTAACATCGCGTGTACCACCCAAAGTATGGCTAAAGATCTTTGCCCTTGCGACCGACCTCGAGGTTCTCTTGGGCTGTGACAGTCCGATTTCTTCGGACTTGTCTCGCACCCTCGTTAAGCAGTACGAGTTATGGAGGTTAAAAGGCTCCCTTCGCACAAAATGCAGCGTGCTTCTCGTTTGTAAAGCTTGGAGTGAATTTGCTTTGGAATCCCTTTATCAATGCATCCATAAAGTGGATTCTCTGGTTTCCTTCTAGAAGTGCGCTCCGACGGCACAGGGCAAGAGTCAACTTGGCTAGTGGGCAAAGTGTTTAGATGTTCCTGTAGAAAATGAGCGCTGCAAAGCATCCGACTACAGCATGCTTGCCACGGTCATATGCCAACTTCCGAATCTCTCCATCCATACCCGCGTTACCACTCAACGACTGTTGGCTCCGCCAGCTACTCAGATCTGTCATAGTGTCTCTAGCCGAGACGTGCAGGGCGTTGCTTCAAGTATTCGACTGCTGTGAATCAACCCTTCGACCATGCAGGCAAGTATGCGTATTTTATCTGTTATGGTACTTAACGCTAATGAATTCATATCAGAGAAGACCTGATGATGTTGCTTGTGTCATCTCCAAATTTGAGGGCTCTCAGGTGCCCGGTTTGCTCCCTCATGCCTGCCGATAGAGCTTCCATGGGATTATCTTCCGCGAGACAAAAATGAAAACCACCCTGCACTTTGTGAGCCCACCTATGATTGCATTCCCCCGCCGTTCCTCGACTGCGTACGGAAGAATTTCGTGAAAATAACCTGTACAAATCTCACTTCTGTCGCTCTTGACTTTTATCTTCCTGGAGATTGTCTGCAGACTTACTCTCTGCATGTTGCATGGTGCTTGACAGGTTTGTCATCTACCTTCGCCCCTGGCTTGAACTAAAATAAGGTCTCGTCCTCCTGCCGGTCTCCTACTTGGTCTACACTCCAAATCTTCGGAGGGTGCACTTTTCCCTTACCAGGCTTTGGTTTCTGCTCTCATGACCCTAACGGTGCCAAAGCTCCGGACTGTCTGACTACTCTGCTAATGCAGCGCGGGAAATGCATGAAAATGCATCTTCACTTGTTGTAGAGGACCGTGTCTATCTTTCATGCGGTTTTTCGTTAGACTTTGAAGGTCGTGTATTGTTTTCTTGATCATCCCCTTATTTTCTCTGATAGATTCATGTGACACAATGTGCTCCTGGATGTATGGTCTATAGTGGGGTGATTGGAAAGATAAGCATACAGTACTTGAAGCGGTCGGAGAAGGTGCCTGGCCGTAGGGCCGTAGCTAGGCCTATACATGAGAACATACAAGGGGACACCAGGGATGGGGGGACTAGGAGGGAAAGGCCAACCAGGGCCTCTCGAACCTGTTTTGTTGTGTCGGTCAGGCCCCTCCTCCAAGGCAATGGGCAGGGAAAGGGGTGGTCTATGGGTGCGGTTTCGAACCAGCAAGAACTCATTAGGGGGTTGGACTACTACCCTGACTGCCATCCTTGAAGCTTGAAGTTCCAGGGTTGTTGAGGCCAGCAGTGGCTATAGCAGAGAGGCAACAAGCAGGCGGCAGGATGTGCACTATGGGCTCAACCCCACCAGAAGCTCGTGGCTCAATGGGTGAAAGATGGAGTGGGCGGAGATGAATTCTTATCGGCGAGAAAGCCATCTTGACCCTGGTGGGGGTCATCCCACGGCCAACCTGGGTGGGTTGAGCCCATCAGTACTCACGTGCAGGCCCAGGGGCGATTTCGGGAGCTTATGTAATGGTGATGCAGTAGCACTTGCATAAATGAGGCTCGGGGTGATTATCCAGAATTATCTTTTGGTTCACACTCCCTTGATTGATATAAGCAGTTTCAAACCTGCACAACGGGGCTATCTCGACCGATCATTCATTCAGGGTAAGCCACAGGGATCAGCTCCACCAGAGCCACGTCACACGGTTTAGGATTCCCAAAATCGCACAAAACGAACGTGAACAAAAACAACAACTATCATATTAATGGTAGGCACTATGAGTGAATGAGTCGTCAAGTTACATGGCTGCAGGTAGGCTTGATTTCAGCCAGGTCACTAGCTAAATCTCAGAAGGAAGTATGGGTGTTCAACGATGTGCCCCAACCCACTCTTCAAGGTGCTCTACAGCCTGTATTTCAGTTAACCCACGTACCTCGTGGTACTGGGTAAGATAGATGGGAGGCGCGGCCACCCTCCATGATGCCAAGACAGAGTGGACTTTCAGTTCCTCTACCTATCTCCATTTTAGGTCCTTGTGGAGGTTGCTCTGGAAACAGCGCTTTCTTGTTTGTCGTCCGGCTTACTATAAGTACAGCCAGGGGACCTGGCGTTCAACTCATCTTCCATTTCAACATATCTAGGTCAGTTCGCCTCTGGTTAGACTTAGCGGGTATGTCTTGCTCATGCCTTGTCAATCCAGATCGTCACACTATGCAAAGCGAGCAGCATTCCTGTGTCAACAACCAATATCGGCGAACATTCCATGGACCAGAGCAGAGATACATCAGCCCTACGACGGGCAAGTGCAGACCACTCATAGTCCAGGCGGTTCATCCTAAACCTCAAAGCATCGAGAGAATCGAAGTTTCTGTCGGTGAACATGTTCCTAGAATAAAGAAACTTGCGATATGGCTGGTAGTAAACCCACCATTCGAGCTGGAGAGGATCCCCCCTTGGCTCATACGTTGGGCATGGTTCACTCTCGCCCTTCTATGGCCACTCTCTGACATACCGATACACACGGGATTTTATCCTGCCTACTTGGCCAGATACTATGGTCAACTCTGGGTTTCTCGCTCTCCTCGCGAGTATTCTCTGCGAAGGGCTCGACTAGGAGTGGAGCCCGTCCACAGGATCACACATACCAAACACCCCTGTCGACTCATGATGCGTGATGATAGTCCTGGATCAACGTCATGGCGTGTCTGCTCTGACGAAAATGTCATCAAGCAACAGAAATATGTTACTGTCTCCTACAGATATGAAGATATTGTCCCCAGAGGTGTAGACAAAGAGGCTCAGCGAAGGTTGGAGGAGGCATTCATTACGAAGGTTGGAGCTATCATGGAATCTCTCCACATGTCCGCCTACTGGATCGACATGAGGTTGATAGACGAGACAACCTCACCGGAAGAAATCAACCAGGATCTATATCGCATGGCGGACGTTTACCGTGGTGCCCAGTTCACACTCATCATACTTTGCCCCACTCCAGGGGTTACCAATGAGGATGCATGGATGGCATACGGGGAACGTCTGTGGACCTTTCCTGAGGTTCTCTTGAGCCGTGAACTGCGCTTCAAGCTCGGAGACGGCAATGTCACGCCCATCACCCTTCACCAGCTTGCGAATCGTGCCTATGCAAACTATGCCGAGGAGTCCGCTATCATTAATTCGTATGGGCTGAAAGATCCGTTGGAGAGGTTGGAAAGGCTCTCATTGCTCAAGTCTGCCCTTTGGCGACGTAGGAGCAGTAGACTCGACCAGCTTGAAGCAAACAAGGAAGCTGAACCTCTTTTCAGAGCAGACAGGGTGTATGCACTCATGGGCTTCTTCGAGCATCGTATCTACCCCCACTCCGAGGAGACCGAGCTGCAGGCATTTGCTAGGCTTTCAATGGCCAATGACAACGATCGGATCGTCGAACGCATGGTTTCTTTCCTACCTTCTAATATTCTCAACACTGCTGGCTGGTATGCAGAGGATGACGAGTTCGGGTCAAATCTATGGGACATTGAACCAGAAGTCCAGGTTGTTGGACTGACAGAGGGCAACGCTATTGTTCTCGGGGGTTGTCGAGCAGCGGCAATCCGGTGGAAAGACTTCCCCTCTGTCGCTTTCGCCACACGGCGTTCAGTGAAGCGCCTCATCGCCCTTTGCCTCCCATATTCTTCCTGGGAATTTCTCATCATTGGGATCATTGTGACGGGTCCCTCTGCCAGAGCCGGACCAGTGATCCTCATTGTCATCGGGGTTCTTTTGTTACTGCTCGGACCCCTGCTGGTGGCCTACGGGAGCTCTGGTCGGATTGTACAGGCACAACCATGGTTGGTTGGCATAAAGGGGCTGATCTCTGCGGAGGAAGCTTCTGCCTTCATGTATGGAGGTGCCATCTCTTCCTTGCCAAGGACGACTTACAGTCCCTCTGGTACTCATTTGTCCGAACCTGCAACAGGCAAATTTAGACTCGGAGACCCGGCACAATTAGACATCCTCAAGACACAGCCCGACGAAACCGAGGAAGGGAGTCTGTATACGCTCGTCGACACCCTGTCGGCGACAATTTATTATTTCCGAGCGGCACGCCCACCAACGGTATGCCTATTCACAGGCCGGGAGTCAGGGCTGGGGAGATTCGTGTTGTGCAGTGAGAGATGCACAGCCAATGAATTGCACAAGGAGACGGTGATCAGGATGCCATGGTATATCGGTCAAGCTATGCGTGTGTGTGATTGGGTTGCGGTTAATTGAATAAGTAATTTTATTATTGTTCGTTCATGCAAATATACGGTGTTATAGAGGGTTTCTTAGCAATCGATTAGCCAGCTCCGATCACCAGGCAGCAGGGAAACTGAAACAAGCTAGTAAATGGTGATCCTTGCCATCGAGTGTGCCTTCAAGGGGCAAGACCAGGTTGGCTGACTCGACACATATGTATGAACCACCCAGAAACTTGACATACATATGTGGTATAAAAACACGTGTCCGTTTGTTCTGTTTAGCACAAGAAACACTGAGTTTAGCATGAGTGGTGGGTGCTTGGTTCGACACGGGTCAACTGAACCCTTGAGGCGGACCTCCAGGTCAGCTTCGAACTAGGGAAAAACCCAGCGTGTCGTCCAACTATGGACCAGTGAAGCGCAGGCCACAAGTTCACCACCTGTCGTCAGTGTCCAACGTACTTTGGTCCGCTAACACTTCCACTCATGACTTGCTTTCGCAATGGATTTTGAGAATAGTCCTGCCTCACTGAAAAGAATTACAAGATGCGGCATGATACATAGAGTCGAAACTGTCCCCGCTGTCTATCTTACCTGCATAGATGTCACTCACACTGCTGTACCTCATCACGATTGTGCCCACATACATATCCATTGCCACTCGACACTAAGTGTCGCTCAGTCGTTGTTTGACAAGTTTCTTGGCTGTGACCTCCAACTTTTCATCCTTTGTCCTCGCGACCTCCAATATTGTCCGCTTCCTAGCTCTGGTGGTTAATACAAGACCCACCTTCCTAGGTAAGAACATGTAGACAACACGGGGAATGAGAGAGGAGCGGGTGCGGAGTCGCTCCTACAGCGGCTTGCTGAGTTACCTTGACGTGAACGCACGATCTGGAAGCAGCCGACGAAGAAGAGATGTCAAGTGGATATGTGTATACCACCCCCTCACGAAGACCATGATAGCACACCAGGCCTTCCAGACGGCTGCGTGGTTGCATGAGGTCAAAGATGTCTTTGAATGACTCTTCACGCTCAAGGTGAAGTTCGGTGTCATCGAGGACTTGCATCCCACGCTACATTGTTTCTAATGGGCCAGCAGCGGACGAGGTGGAACAGAGGAAACGGGCCGGATGTGTACGGAACAGAGCGCGGGACATGCATGCAAGCTAACGATACGTCAGACTCCGTTAATCCTTGTAGTAAATAATGCGATTACCAATGTAAAACGACCTGTTCACCAGACGAAGTTGGTGTGATAGCCAATACAGTGTCTTGCGCTGATGGTAAGAGCGATCTCCAGCGAAGTAACTGAACCCTCGGTAGCATAGGGCGGAGGAGGATCATGTACTTTTCGTCGAGGATGACCATCACGAAGCTCGTTGTTTCTGGAGGCCTGCTTTATAGTGACAGGTGTGGGCAAGGCCGGGTGAGATATCTGGAGTTCCTGCCAGGACGGGTACCGAGCGACGCCTCACTGACAGCGGCGCAACAGTCGAAAGCGTTGATGGGTCAGTCCAAGCACGTCCCCCACGGGGACACAGAAAAGCCGATAGATTGCCCTATTTCAAACCAGGATCCTACCGCGCGTATTAGTAAAACGAGCGGGAGTGAAGCTGGCATTCCTCACTGGTGCCAGCCACGTCCAAGAAAAAGGACATCGTCATCCCTACTGGGATGATTAGAATTGGGCAGTCCTGGAAAATTCAAAATGGTCCCCACCGTCCGGAAGCGTCAGTGCTACGAGGAAGAGAGAGAAAAGGGGGCAAGTGTAGACGGGCGTGGAGGGTTACGAAAACTACTGACAGGATCACATATAGCACAACGATCTTGAAGATCTGCACTGGCGGGTCAGCCCGGGGTTGTATATGAACAAATAGCACTTGTGTGATGTACTTATACTTTCTAGTTCCAAAGAAAGCGACAGAGTTCGTACGTCATCCGCCTGGAAGCGATAATCGTTCGACCGGACGTCCTTCGGCGTGGAGTCACCGACTCCTAAAGGTTTCCGAACGGCTGCTTCAACGTCTATCCACAACAGTAAACTACACATGAAAGCCGAGTAGAAGAGCCGACAGTACAACAAAACGCTAGGAACAACGTCAAGATTTTCGGCCTCGGGGAGGAGAGTATAAGGCGCGGGGTGATTATCTAGAATTATCTTTTAGTTCATGCCCCCTTGATTGATACAAGCAGTTTCAAAGCTGTACAACGGGGCTGGACCCGGCACTATCTCGACCGATCATTCGTTCAGGGCCGCTCAGGTGAGCCACAGGGCTCGACTCCACCAGGGGTTAGTGCCAGGTTCAAATGCATTCCGTACATGAAATGTTGTAGACGACATCAGTGAACAGCCCTTCGGGCCGGAAAGCGAATACGACGCGCGCCACGTAATTGAACAAATGTGGCGGTACCGGGTCCTCTGGCTCTTCTCGCCAGCGGCAATTTCGTGGGTTCCAGGGCCTATGTGCTGGCATGTCCCTGCCCCCGAGTATTTTTCTAATGTAGGGTCATCATTGAGCCCTCCTAAGTACATATCATTTCGGCGCTGAAACGTGACCGATTGACCTCACGATGGGCCTGCCCATTTACTTTTGGACTAGCATAAACCCACCCTAAAATTTCCTTTTTTGGATTGCCTTCCTCCGACTATAATATTCGAATGGTAGGCATTATGAATCAAGTTACACGGCTGCAGATAGGTTCGATTGCAGCCAGGAATGACTCTAAATCTCCAAAGTGAGTATGGGCATTCAATGATGTGCCCCAATCCACTCCTCGAGGTGCTCTACGGGCGTTTCAGTTAACCCGCGTACCTCGCGGTACCTGATGGGATGGTAAGCACAGCCATCCTCCGCCAATGTACCTAGATGATGATGCAAAGATAGAGTGGACTTTCAGTTCCTCGACCTGTCTCCATTTTAGGTCCTTGTGGAAGTTGCGCTGGAAACACCGCTTTCCTGTTTGTCGTCCGGCTTACTATAAGTACAGCCAGGGGACTCGGCGTTCAACCCATCTTTCCATTTCAACGTATCCAGGTCAGTTCGCCTCTAGTTAGACTTAGCGAGCGTGTCTTGCTCACGCCTTGTCAATCCAGATCGCCACACTATGCAAGACCTCAGCAGGATTTTCCTTGGCGCTGATTTGTCCAGGACAGAGCAGTGTTCCTGTGTCGACAACCAATATCGGCGAAAATTCCATGGACCAGAGCAGAGATACATCAGCCCTACGACGGGCAAGTGCAGACCACTCAAAGTCCAGGCGGTTCATCCTAAACCTCAAAGCATCGAGAGAATCGAAGTTTCTGTCGGTGCACATGCTCCTAGAATAAAGAAACTTGCGATATGGCTGGTAGTAAACCCGCCATTCGAGCTGGAGAGGATGCCCCTCTGGCTCATGCGTTGGGCATGGTTCACTCTCGCCCTTCTATGGCCATTTTCCGACGTACCGATACACACGGGATTTTATCCTGCCTACTTGGCCAGATACTATGGTCAGCTCTGGGCTTCTCGCTCTCCTCGCGAGTATTCTCTGCGAAGGGCTCGACTAGGAGTGGAGCCCGTCCACAGGATCACACATGCCAAACACCCCCGTCGACTCATGATACGTGATGATAGTCCTGGATCAACGTCATGGCGTGTCTGCTCTGACGAAAATGTCATCAAGCAACAGAAATATGTTACTGTCTCCTACAGATATGAAGATATTGTCCCCAGAGGTGTAGACAAAGAGG
>JBBPMH010000164.1:0-49408 GCA_038090235.1 Pulveroboletus ravenelii | reverse complement strand
GTGTGTCGAGACAGCTTGGCTGATCTCGTCGTTGAGTGCAGATCGGACGATCATGCCACCACAGACGTAGCAAAAGTGAGTGTTGCACCCAGGCGAAATACACTGCCAAAAACAAGAGAAGATGGCGTTAACGTTGGATAACGGATAGGACGTAGACCGAAGGGAGGGAAGAGGGGCGAGCACACACCGTCATGTGGTTACACCCAGTGTCCTTCTGGATCGGCGTCGTACAGTCTGTACATATCAGGTGTGAGTCCCATACCCTCGGAAAAGAATGGGGGCGAGGAAGCATTCACGCACTCGGGCAATGTTTCCACCCATGTTCCTTCATCAAGTGTTCTAGCTCAGACGACCCGTCACACGAATGTGGCAGACCGTCCCCGACGATCGCTTGCTCGCACTTTTTGCACCATATGTGATAACAATCACTCTGAGGGCACATGATATTCGTCGCCTCCGCGTAATCTTCCCGATCCACAAAGCCAGGACGTTGGCACCTGTTGAAACGTGTGTCATCTCTCTCACGTGTATGGAAGAGGCATAAGACAGAGATGACATACATGCGACAATGAACTTGGACGGTGAAGTCGGCCAGCTCCATCTCGGTCAAAATCCAAAATTGTTCTTCACTAACACCGAGTTGTTCGATCAGGAATCTCGACACCACTACACAGCAACGTCATCGATGTTGCCGAGGGAGTAGTAGAGTGATGCGTACCACCAGGCTGAGCCCTGCGGCCTTTGACGATAGTGCACACGGGACAGAATATCGGGTACCGATGTTCTTGTATCTTCGAGGAAACAAAGCCCCTCAAACAGGATCTACACATCGTGTGTGCACAGCCATCCACTTCGGCGATGTCGTCTTCAGGCAGGTCGTCCATGCATATACTGCACTGAAACGTGACTTGCATGTACCGAGCTGCAAGCTCTGCGTGCTCTCGACGGAGCCGTCGATCTTCAGAATCAAACTCATTCTGGAGGTTGCGAGCTAAAAGCGTAGTCTGGAACCAGAGATCGTTTGAATCTGCGTTCAGTGGTGGCATGCTGTCGAGGTCGTTGTGAGTAGGTGACGCTCTGCAAGAAATGGGTAGTTGTTGGCAAAGACACTTTGCGTTGCAGCGGTAGCAAGGGTGGGAGATGGGTGCACAGGATGATGTTTCGGAGCCGTAGATGGGGTATTAGTAGAGCGACCATAGGCGCCGGATACTGGAATTATGGCCAGCAACAGCACGGCTGATGGGGGCAAAGGAGCACACCAGCACTTGATTTGCAAAGGCAACGGGGTACCAGTGAGGAAGCCTCATGTTGTGTAGATGATCGACCCGCGACCCAAGCTGCTCGTTGTCAGTGCTCGTACGTTCCTCGTTCGCATCTCAGTTCTGGCAGGGTGAATGCAGTTAGGTTGGACTAAACAACAGCTGCTTCCTAGTGAGCTTCTTGGTGATCCTGTGTCTGCCGGGAGCTGTGCTAGCGATGAGTAAGATTACGGCTGAACCTGTGACTTGCCACACCTCGTGTTGACGGTTCTGATACCTCACGCAAGTTGCCCTCCTTTGTCATGAACCAACAGCAACGGAATAGACTCCAAATCAAGCTGACATGGGAGAAAAGGTACAATACCAACAATGCATTTCATCTCCACACGGGTCTAAATGCAGCAGGGTTCTCTCGTAGGCGTGCCGTCCAATTCATACCCTTATCAACGCAACGACTCCACGCGTCACTCCGGGACTTCAAACAACTGACACTTGCGAAAGTGTGCCGAGACGGCTTGGTTGATCTCGTCGTTGAGCGCAGATCGGACGATCATACCACCACAGACGTAGCAAAAGTGAGTGTTGCATCCAGGCGAGATACACTGCCAGTGACAAGAGAGTGGTAGCATCAATATCGGATGGAAAAGGGGATGTAGAGTGCCAGAGCAAGGGCGAGCACGCACCATCATATGATTGCATCCAGTTTCCTTTTGAATCGGCGTCTTGCAGTCTGCATGTTTGATCGCATGAGCCCCCATGGGGAGACGTAAGAACATTTCACGTACTCGGGCAGTGTTTCCACCCCTTTTCCTTCATCAAATGGTCTAGCTCGGATGACCCGTCGCACGAATGCTTCGGGCCATCGGCGACAATCGTCTGTTCGCACTTTTTGCACCATATGTGATGACAGTCACTCTGAGGACACACGATGTTGGTCGCATCCGAGTAGTCTTCGCGATCCACAAAGGCAGGGCGTCGGCACCTGTTGGAAGCGTGTCACTTCTCTCACACAGACAAAAAGCCCACAAATGAGATGGATGGTCAGCATACTTGCGACAATGAATTTGGATGGTGAACTCGGCTAGCTCCATCTCAGTCAAGACCCGAGACTGTGCTTCACTGATACCAAGCTGTTCGATCAACGGCCTCGAGAGTACTACACAATGAATTCATCGAGATTGCCAACGGGGGGATGATAAGCACGATGCGTACTACCAGGGTGGACCTTGCGATCCTTGATGGCGGTGCACATGGGACAGAATATCGGGTACCGATGTTCTTGAATCTTCGAGGAAACAAAGGCCCTCAAACAGGACCGACACATCGTATGTGCACAGCCATCCACTTTAGCAGCGTCATCTTCGGGTAGGTCTTCTATGCATATGCTGCACTGGAACGTGGATTGAGCGTACCGCGCAAGCTCTGCGTGCTCTTGGCGGAGCCTTCGATCTTCAGAATCAAACTCATCCTGGAGTTTGCGAGCCATGAGCGTGGTCTGGATCCAGATATCGTCTGACTCTTTACTTGACATATCATGGATGCCGAGATCCTCATAGGTAGGGGGCGCTTTCGAAGGAACGGGGGGCGGGTTATTTGCAAAAATACTGG
This sequence comes from Pulveroboletus ravenelii, assembly GCA_038090235.1. Taxonomy (NCBI): domain Eukaryota; kingdom Fungi; phylum Basidiomycota; class Agaricomycetes; order Boletales; family Boletaceae; genus Pulveroboletus; species Pulveroboletus ravenelii. Next base: position 46,541 of record JBBPMH010000164.1, on the reverse strand, counting down.
GCGCCCCGGCGGTGTTAGAGGCGGTGGATGGATATGCAGAACCAACGCGTTTGAGAGGAACCACGGATGAGGTACCAACGGAACGATTGTATGCGCCAGAAACCCGGGAAGGACCAGCGACAGTATGGCCCATCAGGCCCGAAAGGCGTTCCGACACTCGATTCACAAACCCTGTCGGGGCAGAGGGCGCCTCACGATTCGCTATCTGTTCTTGTCGTATACAAGTCCTGAGGCGATCGACCTCCGACTGAAGCTGCTTGTTGTCAGAGTTGATAAGCTGCGTGTTTTCCCGTCTGAGCTCCGAAATCTTCGCGCGAAGGTCGAGTATAGATAGACTGCAATGGATGACGGCTTCCTCATAATCATTACGCTGATGTCTGGCGACGTATAGGTGTGCAGAACAGTTCGCGAGGAGTTGTGCTTGCCAGTCGGTCGAGTCGAAGATGCTCTCGTCCATCGTGGGCAAGATATCGCTCAAAGTGCGTGCCGTGCTCTCCATCGAGGTACTAAATGATAGGCCAGCTCCGTGAGGATGCGAGGGACGAGGGTGTGAGTCAAAGATGACAAAAAGCGGGTTGTTGCGCGTGCTTGGATGCGAACCACCGCTCGAGTTGGTAAACTTGAAACAGGAGATGATTTCGGGCGGACGCGTGATGATCAGCACGGCCGACTTTTCAGTCTTCTGCATGGTTCTGGGAGGGAAGAAGTGTACGATGATTTACCCCCGGCCAAGAACACGCAAACGATTCAACGCACCCAAGGAGCTTCTGAAAGAGTCTTGGCCGCGGGCGACCATACTCGGTGGAGATGAGTTTGAGAGATCGGCTAAAGATGGGGAGTTTGTGGACTTCATCGACCTCTAAGTGCAAATCACTAGACCATCCTGCACAAATGGATACGACTTCCTGGAAGATCGGGTTCATCATCGATAGAACAAGGATGGGGAAGGCACGGCAGCAGTGGCGCACTTACTTCGATGACCTCCCTCGTGCCCAGTTCGTTCAGGATATCCGTAAGGTTCTTCTTGTTTTGTTCGATTTGAAATCCGATCCTGGCAAAGTTGAACGCAGCAAGACCGCAGGCAGAGACACCTCGCGCCGTGAATTGACTGGTACCCGCGAAAGAGACGATACTATCCTTTCCCATTACCAAAACCTGTGTAGACAAAGGTAAATCACCCTGGGCGGCTTGACCGCCAAATCTAGGCCTTTTCGGTGTCGAAACTAGAGACATGTTGTAAAACTGCCAGATGGTGGAGGCGGTAGTAAAGGGTTTGCTGGGCGCTTAGGAGATGACTGATGATATGATCTTGAGAACGTGCGCCTTCTGGATGAGGATATCGGGAGGAGTTCAAAGACTACATGGCGGACGCTGTTGTAGAAATGAATGGATAGCCCCCTATCATTTCTTGCTGGGTGGTGCGAATTCTACGGTCACTGCTTATAACAACACCCGGCGAGTGCATCCCATCCAAGCATCCGGCATCGTCCACCTTGCATCGTACGCATAAGTCGTGGTCTTACAGTGCGCCAGACGCACACGAGACAAAAGGTACTGTACATCGTATGAGACTACAAGGTATCCGATAGCAGGCGACAGGAAAGCATCCCAAAACAAGCCCCGAAAGGTGTACATATATACTACATACAAGGATGAACATGGAGAAATTAATGCAAGCATGGGCGAATCGATACGGAAAAGAAAAATCCAAGTCCAGCACTCATGAAGAAAGCGAAATCATACATCGAAAGCATAAAAACCAACGCCACCCGACTACACGACGCCCAAAAGGACTGTCGCTCTCAGACTCAGCTCCTTCGGTGCAGGCATGCGGGACTTGACCGGCTGCCCATCGGCTCCGACCTCGCCCATCTCTTCCAGTCGCAACGAGCTCGACTTCCAGCCCCAGCTCTGGCTGACGTTAAACACGTCGGGTACGCTCGTAAACTTGGTGATAGAGGACCCTGTCGCGCTGGTGCAGGAGACGGAAAAGTAGGCAGAGACGGATGGACGCGGATCTCTGTAGGGCTGGGCGGGGGCGATCGGGGGAGCTGTCACCGGGATGGCGTTCCCAGCCGACTGAGAGGTTGCGGAGGAACCCAACGAGGTCGATGGGGGTGTGCTAGGGGTCGCAGTCCGGACGAGTTGAATCGAGGGGGAGTGACGGATGGTGGGCGACGAGGGGGAGGAGAGGACCTGCCGTGGAAGTGAGGGCACCCTGTTGTGGTTGCGCTCACCGTGAGCGCTTGTGTGTACTGGCGCAGACTGCCCAGGAATGGGATCAACGCTCGACTGGCGGTGCAGATAGATGCCCAGCTGAATTCCCTTCCTTCGCACGACTTGGACGTATACGTTGAACAAGCTCCCCGCATACCAGATCGTGTGTGAATGTAGCCGAGACTTCTCCTTGAGCGAATCAATGTCCCAAAACTCAATTGCAAAACGGTACGGAGGATATGGGGACCAGCGAGCCTTTCCCGTTGCATCGCTCGCAACACACTCGGTGGCAGTCTTCCGTTCTGCTTTGAGACCAAAGAAGTTTGCTTCGGATGTCGCGGCGCGCGATGGAGATTTAGAGTCAGCCGAAGCAGGCGGATCGAATAGCTGATCCATGGATGCCCCTTCAATGCCATGACTGTCGCCGATGCGTAAAGATGAATCTTGAGCGACCGGGTAATAAACTTTGCCCTTCTCGTTTACACCAGGCTGCTGTGTAGGCGAGTCTGAAAGTCGTGAAAGGATTTCGGCCGTGCTAACGCAGATGCCCAGTTCCTTGTCGCGTCCCGGCGATGGGCTAGATGAAGGTGAAGACTTGTTTCTGTGTCCTACAATTATCCGAGAGCGAAGTAAAGATTGTGTCCAGTGAGCATCTTGCAAAACGGATACAGGTACAAATGGCCGGCCAGTTGTTGGAGAAATGTCTTGTGAGATTGCAATAAGATCATCGACAAGCTGACAAGACACGTCGGTAAAGCACGCATGACTGATGATGAACCACGATACCATGCTAGTGTAATAGATACCCTCGCGAAACATGATCTCCCAGTCCTTCTCTTCGTCCTCATCGATTCCTTGCCTTCTCCGTAGTTCGACGACCGTGCGTGCCAGGTCGTATCGCTGACGCTCTCCCGCGACGAACAAGACATCGGAGGAGACGAGCTCTCGTATCCAGGCGGATGCTAACCCACCTCGGGCCCATACGAGGGGGATGCGGTGGGGAGTCGGAGGGGAGGACTCATCTATTGATGGCCGAGATGGCAACGTATCTGCGCGGCGCCGACAGATTGGGAACAGAATCGGGATCGGTGCCAGTGGCAAACCTCTCGCGCGAGAAGACTTTTCCTCGTGCGGGAGCATATCCGGTCCCCATCTCGCAAGCCAGCATACGGCGGCTTCACCGATCTTGTCTGAGACGGCGCCGTAATTGAAAGAGGGAGAGGATCTGGAACGCTCTGAAGGTTCTGATGCAGAGTCGGACTCCGCAGGGTCTTCCTTTTGCACGTCAAGATCGTGCAGTTTGTCAGCTAGGACGTCGTGTGCATCCGAAGGTGTAGGTGAACCCGACGGTCCCGGGATCTCTGCGATATGTTCCAAACCAACAGCAGCGTCGAGGTCGTGTTCTGTAGGAGAGTCAAAGGGAGAACCCGTGGCAAATTGGAGGTAGGGGATGACCGTGTAGGGACCGACGGTATTCAGGATGTAAGTGAGGGCTTGGGATGCGATAGAGGGAATAGAGAGGTAGACGGAAGTCGCGAGGAGGGAAAGAAGGAAGGTGGGTGTGGCGGGATGGTGGTCACGCGGATGATCAGATGGCAAGGGGGGGCCAGGAAAAGATGGGGTGAGAGGATGGAGGGAAGTTGGGATGAGCGCGGGGGACACGTGAAGAGGAGGACCGCCACCGTAAAGACGTGCGATACATATTCTGGAAAGGGTGAGCTGCGGGCGGGGGGAGTAGTGAACATGCGTACTCAAATGCTGTGGATCGGGTGGTGAGTCAGATTGCATGACAGACGGGGGAAAGACGTACCTGGGCGTGTTATGTTGCGATCATCGAAGACGATGTCGACGTGCTGGAGGCCGGAAGTGTTGGAGGACTCGAGAAAGCCAGCGGTGAAGAGGGAGCTGAAGAAGCCCTGTGGAGAGGTGAGGATGGCGCAGGATAGGAGTGGCAGGGACGGACGGCACGGATAAGGACGATTCTGTGTAGCTTGTAGCGGGCCCTCCAGGTGCCGGAGACGTTGAGGACGACGTCTGGGGTGCGGGCGTGGAGGAGAGAGCTGTAGATGTGCTGCTGGAGATCTGCGGGGGAGAGGGCGGGCGGGGAGGACATGGGGGGGAGGAGGAGAGGAGGAGGCTGTCACGTGGTGCTCTTGACGAGATGCATCCTTCGTCGTCGCGTCTGTCGATGCTCTCGCCGACCTCCACTCCGTCGCCCTCCCCCAGATTCTCCCTCTCCGCCACGCCGACCCTCACACAACACAAGCAGACCAGCCGTCCAAACATTTATGACCGCAACCTCAACAAGACCCGCACGGCAGAGATATCCTCTTCTGCATTCGCCTTCCTCGTCTCCGAGATGGTCCAGTACACCCAGAAGCGCGTCAGCGGCATAAACGACCTCGAGCGTAGGTTCGCCTCTCCGCTTCTCCCCCCTCTCGACCACTCATCACCCCCACAGGCTCAACACCCTCGGATACCGCGTTGGAGCACGCGTCCTCGAGCTCATGGTCTGGCGCGCCGAGTCCTCCTCGAAAACCCCAAAGCGCGAAATACGCTTCCTTCCCGCGCTCATGTCCATCCACACACAAGTATGGCGCGCCGTATTTGGTAGACCCGCAGACGCAATCGAAAAGAGCGTGGAGAACGAGGACGAATGCATGTCTCGCTTCATATATTTCCTTCCTCTCTGACCCCCGCACAGACATGATCATCGACAACGATCCGCTCATCGAACGTCATATATCGGTGCCAAAAGACCTCTCCACCCTCAGCTGCTCGTCCTTCACTGCAGGCATCGTCGAGGCCGTCCTCGACGGTCTTGGTTTTGTAAGCGTTCCTGGCTTTCCATGGACGCCTTTCTCATTTCCCACAGCCTGCCAGAGTGACCGCCCACAACACGCCTAGCCAACAGTACCCATCCCGCACGACCATATTGATCAAACTGGAGCAGTCTGCGTTGGAGCGAGAGCAGATATTCAAGTAGCCGTGCCCTGTTATCGTACATACACCCATCTTGCCTTATCTCTATCGAGGCAATCACATCATGAGACCCACCGAGCGCATCGACGGGAATCTTCCCAGCCATGGTTAGCATACGCAGCATTAGCATCGCGCCTCCTCTCATAAACACCTCTTGCGTCTGGGCCTCGGACGAGTCCCAACTTGCAGCCCTGTTCGACTGCCCCTACACTGGCGCGGTCACCACTCGAACAGCGACGCTCAGCGGTTTCAGAGAAGATGCCACACACACGGTGACCCCCTCCGCCTGCGTTCGCCAGACGTGCCTACTAACGACCTCCTCATTGAGGTCGCCTTCCTCAAAGACTCCCTCTCCTCCCTCAACTCGTACGGCTACTCCCCCCACCCCCTCCTCAGCTACGTCGGACCCGGCGGGTGGGTCCGCTCCATCCTCACACGCAGCCCCGACTCCACCAAGCCGTTCATCATCAGCATCACAGAATCAGGGCCGGCCGACCTCCGTCTCATGCTCGACGCCATCCAAGAGCTCCGCGCCGTGCAGCAAGGATGGGCAGCGCGCGTTGCCGTCGAGTTCAACGCAAGCTGCCCCAACATACCTAACCATCCACCCCCGTCATACGACCCCACGGGGCCAGCGCTTGCTGACCTCCTCGATGTGCTCGCAGAGGGTTTTTGGAAGGACAAGAGTCTCGTGATCGGGATCAAGCTCCCACCGTACGTCGTGAAGACGCAGATGGCCGACGTTGTACAGGCTATCGCGGCGCATTCGCGGGTTGACCCGGCGTCGGGCGCGTCGGTGAATCCGTTTGCGTTCCTGACGTGCACCAATACGGTCGGGAACAGTTTGGTGTTTGGAGACCAGGTTAACGGCGCTGCGGGGGAGTTCGCCGTGCCACCGAGTATCGGGGGTCTTGGTGGGGAGGCGATACACGCGTTGTCGCTCGGGAATGTGTACACGATGTCAAGACTAGTTGCAGAGTCGGAAGATGCCGCGCTACGGGGAATTGTGATCATCGGTGCGGGCGGTGTCACTTGCCCCGAGGGGGTAAGTCGCATGCATCGAGCCGGTGCAAAGGTCGTTGGGAGCGCGACGCTTTTAGGGAGGCTGGGCGTGGCAGCATTTGAACGGCTCGCTCAGCGGTGAATCGATTTGGCAAGGTCCTAAAGGATACAAAGGAAGAAAATAGAAAATAAAAAATACAGTGACATGTCAACGGGACAATGGTGCAGATTAGCGATAGGTATAAATTGTCACGGGTTAAGAACGGGTTAAATGAATTGATAAGTCAAAGCGTCCGGCTAGTTGTAGCACGAGAAGCTGTCCGGCTGATCCCAGGAAAAAAGAGAAAAGTCCGGGCCCGATCGCTCCGGCTCTGCCTGGATGCTCTGCACGATGCGCATGATCGACTGCAAGTCGAGGGGGGGAACGGATCTTGGGGAAGATGCACTGTCAGACATGGTGGACGGGTAGTGCTGTGGACGGGGAAGTGTCATCAAAGAACGCAGATCATCCGATAAGCTGTTGCCGGGAAGGGTGTGGAACGCCTGTGGCTCGACATGGTTCGTGGCCGCGATCCGTGCCAGAGGCTGGGGAAATCGTTACACTGGGACCTGAATCGCATCGTTTCTGTGACTCACTTCAGGCATCAAACTCCGGTCGGGTACGTGTTCTGGGGCTGTCGTGGTAGGAGGCAACAGGGGGCTGCGAAAGGGCGGGACCTCGGTGGGCCCAGAGTCGCCCGAATCTGGATCTGCGCGAGACCCGCGCGTTTCAGCGGCGGTCAACACGTCCGCAGAGTGCTCGGTAGAGTGGCGCTCGTTGTCGAGTCTCTTGACCGCGCTCTCCAGTTCGTGGCCGGATTTCCCGGCCATGACGAGCTCGGCGAGCTTCTCGCACCGTTTCACGTCCTCGGCGCCGTTCCTGCGCACGTTGCGCCTTACTGGCCTGTTCGCCCGCCCGACTGGGCTGAATCGGTAGTCGGGATAGCGCTGTGCATGCTGTGCCTTCTCGGCTGCAGCCTTGTCGCGCCAGACCTGCTTCTCCGCGTCGGAGAGACGGTTCCAGCAGTGGGCGATGATGCGGGTGATGTGGCGGTTGTCGTGCTCGATGTGGGCGCCGATCTTGCGAGCGGCGGCAAAGGCAGAGCGGAAGAGCATGAACGCGTTGCGTGGCCGGGGGATGTGGCCGGGTTTCTTGTTGCGCGGGGAGACGCGGGAGGGGGGGATGGGCATGGCTGCGAGTGCGGCAGAGGAGGGGAGGGAGGGGGAGAAGGCGCACATGAGGACCTCGTCGAACACGGGCCAGTTGTCGCAGGTGGGGACGAGGGGGCCATCGAAGGGGAGGTCAAAGGGGAGCATGACGGGGGGGGATCGAACGAGTCCATCTCCGTCGCGGGTCTGCTTTATATCCCTCACTTTCGTTGGGATACAACCCTCTCGCTTCGTCACATTCCCCATCTGGAAAGACCACCCTTTTCATAAATCACATATATGACTCCATTTGGTATGTGAAATAGTGTGACGTTGTCGCCGGATCCACGTTGCACGGAACTTTCCGTGCCCGATCGATCATACCCTCAACCGCGCCACCTTGATCAGCTCCGTCATCCGCCCAAGCGCGATCAGCCCAAAACTCTGCGGCCCGAACGACGCCGGCTCGTCCATCAGCGCACTCTCCGCCGCACACCATCCCGCCCACGCCCGCTTGAACATCTCCGCAATCTGCCGCGTCTCCCGGTAGTAGTCCTCCTCGTCCTCCTCGTCCTCCTCCCACTCCCCCCACTCCCACTCCTCCTCGTCCTCCTCCCGTCCCGCCGTATGGCTCACCCGCATCTCTGCCCTCACCGCACGCACCAGCTCGTGGGTCTGTCCCCCACGTCAGACACCGCATCGCCCATCGCGCCATCCACGCACCTGCAAATTCATCGCACTCACCGCCTCCCTTCTCCGGTGGTGGTCCGACCAGTTCGCCATGATCGTCCCACTCACCAGCTCCGACTCCGACACATGAATGTCCTTGTTCTTCGAGATCGTGTACACCGTCGCGATCGCAAGCAACTGTCTGCTGTAGTCCTCCAGCAAGTACTCCATCTCTTCCTGCAACTCCGAAGACGGCGCAACCAGGCTGAGCCCGAGCTCGTACAAGTTGAACTGTCTCAGAGCGTGCTCAACAACGTCCCCCCCAGACGGCGTGTGATACTCGCTCCATTCCTGCGGCATCCAGTCCCTGACCGGCACTCGACGGAACAGCTCCCCAAGTAGCTTCGGACTGTTGTAGTACCCCTCCGAGTTCACGTCAGCACCCGAGCGAGCGAGAAAGTCGGGCTTCGTCCGGGTCCGCTGTCTCGGCAGGTCCTGGAACTTGACCGGCGTCCCCGTCTTTGGGAAATCGACAGCTTGCGATGCCAGCTCCGCCAACTTGAGGCAATCCTCACAAGACGGATCTGCAAGATCAGAGAACCGAAGATGGCTGATCGCAATATGACCGACAAGGTCCGCCTCGATCTAGGATCCCATCAGAGAACCAACATCCATCGTTTGGGTGACCCACTCACGTAGTCAAAGATAAAGTTCACCACATCCTCGATTCCACAGGGGTGTGACGTCTGTTTGATCGGAAGCGACACATAGTCCCCTGGAGTCGCAACTCGCCTGGGGACGAGGTCCGGCTACCACATTCTCAGCACCCAAAGCATCAAACTAGAAACGAAAACGCTGACGTCAAGGATCAGATTAAAGTCGTCTCCGTCCATGTCCCCTCCCCCGAGGCACGACGAGAGTGGCCGATCACCCCTACCGATCAGAGTCAGCTTGTCTCCACTTCACACCAAATGCATTTACCTGCATGAAAACACGACAACATTCGTCAGATGCGCCAGCTTTCTCTTTCTCACTGCAGTCACGACCTGCACATCGCCTGGATGTATCTGAGGACTGCGCGTGATGGCGACCGTACCGGTGATCTCCTCGTACACCTTGGTCCGTTCATCATGAACCGTCGCATAGATCTCTCCTTCAGCTAGACAGTCCCACTCATCAGACACGCCAAGGAGGGTGTACGACTCCGGAACCCTAATGTGGGCGCGATACTTGAGCTCGCGCAAAATGTGCGTCTCTGCGCAATGCAGGGCGTTGATGATCAAGTCATTGTACAACCCCCCTTCCGTTTCGTCGTACACTTTCAAGTTTAACAGTGACGACATGCTGCTCAACAGCGACGGTAGGCGGAACGACCCACCCAACCCGTGTTGCTGCAGCACCTTGGATGCGTTCTTGAACGAACGCCGGACAGACTGGGCCTCGTTGATTGACTGGTCCTGCAGTTCGATAATGCGCATCTTGCTCGCTTCGAGGTATTCCAGGAGCACAATCAGAGGTCGGTTCAGGAACATCCATTTGGGTCGGAGAGACGTCGACTGGATGTCGAAAGTACGGTTGTCCGGCGCGTCAAACTTGACTTGCGAAGGCCGTAGATGGACCACTCTGCCCCCCAGCGTGGGATCCCGTACGACCATACCCTTGGCACCGCCTAGACGGAACTGGTAGGCGGAAGGTGCCCTACCACGCGCGGGACACTTCTTCATCCCTTGGTTCGCTCGCCAAATAGCGTCCGAAAGCTCCGCCGAGATGGGACTGCATCCATCCGTCATCACCTTACCTGCCGGCGATCGGATGTCGTCAATCATGTAGATCTCCTCTGGCTTTAGGGAGATAGAAGGATCCGTGGCCGAAAATGCCTGAGACCAGCGGGCACCGAGTCTGGCGGGTTGGTATAACAAGCGCGAAAAGTCTCCCTGTGGAACATGGACGTCAGCAAGACCGAGGACATTCAAAAGCGCAGGGCAGCATTTACGAGGCTCTCCCTTATCGTCTGTGCGTCCAATCGTCTACCTTGGTCATCAAGGAATGGCGTGACAAACCAAAGTGAATGTTCCTTGAGACCACTCATGGAATATCCCAACATATGGTAGCGTCTTCCCGCAACAAAACAACCGTTGAGTAGAACAGGACGATACCGTCTCTGAAGTAAATCCGAGATCGACGTCTCTAGGTCTCGCCGGAGCTTCGATCCATTTTCGTCTTGGAAGGAAACACGGAGGAAGCACTCGTGATGACTGAACCGACGCAAGACGCTGTTGGACTGATCTGCGACCGGTCCTTCGAGGATGTATCGTGTCGGGGTGAGGATCATATGATAAGAGTAGGAGACGGCAGGACTGGGAAGCGCGGGGGCGAGTCGTCCCCTCGGCCGTTGCTGGTCTTCCAGGTAGAGATTGGCTGCATGCGTGAGACGACCCACCAGTGTCGTCGGTGCAGCGCGATTCTGCCCCGATCGACGTCCGCGTCTCACCCGCTTGTTCACCTCTTCATCTTCCAAAAGAGAAATAAATCGTCTAAAGATCGGGGCCGCTGCATCCCCGTGATCGTTGCAAAGACGATTCAACTCCTCTAACAAGGACGACGCATCTGGGTGACTGAGCGTCCAGTTTGCGATGGCTTTCTCCACCTCGAACGCGAGCTGAAACGGCAAATCGCTGAGAAAGTTGAGGTTTGGACCTGGATCATGACAGGTCGAGGTGTTGTCTTGGACGCGGACAGCAGCCTGTCTGGGGAGGTGACGAATGTGGAATTTGGAATGAACTGCATACGCGAAAGCTTCCTTGTCGCCTTCGTCGGCGAATGTACACGCCAAACTGAGGCAACCTGGGGGCATTGGGACACCGGGGACAAGCCCCTGCGAACGTCGATAGTCAACCGAGTCGAAAACACTCGTTTCGGTGGCAAAGAGTGGGAACGTGTTGGCTTTAATAAACAAGATAGGCTCCTGCGTGGCGCTGCTCTCGACGATGGAATCAATTGACTTTGGCGGATAGGAGACAATCGTGGTGGTGGGCTGTAGTGTCAAACTGTGCATGTACAGGACAATATCGTCCTCCAAGTCGGAGCGATGATCTTGCTTGCGAAGTGTGAAGCGCACCTGGTGACGCTCCAGATCGCAAGCAATATCAGCCGATCCCTCAGCGACAAACTCAGCTGAAAATGCTCCGTTAACGAGAAAGCGGCCAAAGGCAAACGACCTGAGCTTGTAAGGTCTGCCCTCGCGAACACGTCGCTCCTTCTCCTGCTTGAGCTGTCGCGGATCCCTCCATGGTCTGGAATTGAGTATCGTGACCCTCCCCTCGTTCAAAGGTTTGTTACTCGGGGAAAATAATACGGTGGAGCCCTTGATCGGCACACCCGCCGCACCGTAGGAAATGAGGAAAGTGCGTCCTACGTTCTCAGTTGGAAGAGTGAGTATGCCAACCTTGCCGCGTGAATTATGTCGCTTGAAAAGAGTGACATCAAAATTTAGTACAGGTTGGAGTGGAAACGGGGCCTTGTGCAAGATCTTTGCAAGTTCAACTTTGACATCGTCCTCTGTTGCTGCGAGGGCCACCCCGCGCATGAAGATATCCATGATCTAGGGTGCCTCCGACGGGGTATAGTTCAGAGAGTGTCAATCGATCAGAGAGGGATCACTCACCGCGTTATTATCAGTGATGGATCCTGTAGCCTGGGTGAGAGCCCTGTCGACTGGGCTTATAACAGCCAGGCAGGGACCCCAAATCATCGATGGACTTTAATCGCTCATCGATATCAATTGATCCGTCGCACCCGGACACAGCTACTCTTAATATCCCTCACCGACAAGAAATAGGAACCACGAGACGAATGCAGTGGACGAGCGATCGCGCAAATTATGCTTTAATCTACACGACGACGCTTGTCCCTGTAGTTGTCTCGATCGTAATATCCAGCTGACCGCTTGTCTCGATGCGGGGAACGAGACCGCGAATGTAGGTGTGGTTTACCACCCCGAGCACCGCGATAGCCATGGTCCCTCCTCCGCCATCCTTCCTCACGCTCGTTATCTAGGCGCCGGTGTCTATCCCGGTCGGGAGACCGACGATCTCGCTCGTTATGCCGAACTATATCCTCCCTGTCACGCCACGGACCCTTACCACCCTGTTTACCTGCTGCCGCATCTTGAGTTCCAGATGCTGTAGACCCTCGGACAAAAGGAGGGCCAGTATTTTGAGGACAATCTTAAAAGTCTCTAAGTAACAAGGCAGGCACGGTGAATGTATTTCTTACCTTTCTTAAGATGCGGCCCGCCACACAGAAAACAACCCCCACCTTCCGTGGAATGACCACCTGACACGACAGAACCCGCACCTCCAAAGCCGCCATTTCCCGCAGTAGTATCCTGATCTAGGAGGTGCGTGTATTTGGTCCTGCTGCGCTTTCCGAAATTTTTGACTTGCATTACTTTTGGCAAAAACGATACATCGATTGTGGACTCCGTTGCTTCGGTGTAGTCGTGCCTCTTGAGAACCTCGTCATCCTGTGGAAGCACCGGTCACCATACGCGGTTTCTCTTTGTCATCCGTTTACAACCACCCACCTGATGGAAGGCCCCCCTGTGCCAATACTTCTGGAGGAACTTTTGTTGGCCTTTTGGTTTTTCCTCTCTAAGTTTGTTGGCACGCTCCAGATCTTCCTTCATCCGCTGTTCCTCTGGAAGTGCGCGTCTCCGTTCGATCTCCTCTCGCTCCTCCTCACGCCGGAGTTCCTCCTCTTTCTCCTTCTTGATCCTTGCGAGCTCTCTGAAACGCCACGCCTCGAACTCTGCATCGGGATCAAGCCCATCTGTATCATCTACATCCGGAATCACATCCTCTTTCTCCTCTACACATGTTGTTAGTTGTCGAACACTAATTTGAGCTTAAAAGACGTACTCTCCGCCAGCTCTCTTCTGATGCTCTCCGCAACCAGATCATGGCTTTCTTTCTTGCGCTGCTCCGCAGAAAGCTCCTTTTGTTGTTGCATCTCTTCCGCCTCTTGGGCTATCGCATCCCTTTCGGCTATAGTCGCACGTCCATGTCTGCAACATAAATAGCGTTTACCAGCGGATGATCTCCGAGCGAGCAGTTGCGTACTTGGGGACAAATACAGGTCTGAAGAGTAGTTTGGGCTTTTCTTCTTTCTCAGACTCAGACTCCTCTTCGCTCGACTAAGCAACGTGGTTAGCCATAAGCTAAAGTGTATGTGCGAAAACTCGCCTCCTCCTCCTCCTCTGCTTCAGCCTGTGCTTCTTCGAACTCTTCCGACTCTTCTACACAATATGACTGGTAGAACAAGGAAAGGGCGTGTACACCTCATGACCATACCTTCTTCCATGAGTGTTCTACCGGACTCCTCGCGACCAGCCACGATGACTTTGCCATCCCGAGAGATGCTGACGTCTTTGAGGGAGACATTGAGCGCACGCGCCGACTTTGCCTGGGTCGACCGTGTTGGAAATGACTCTTCTTCCTCCTCCTTTACAAAATCCTCCTCACCGCCGATTGGAACGTCGCCCTCTTCTTGTACCTGTTCCTCCTCCTCAGAGTCTGATGGGACTTCCGCGACACCCTTTGGAGCCTTTCCTTTCCAGTAACGTCCGGCTGCTTTGGTTGGCCGTGCGGCGGTGTGCTTTCTGACCTGCGTCGCGAGCACGGTCGACATGGTAGATAGAGCGAAGTCACAAGAGTCCAAGTACGTAAGCAATGCTCTGTTGTGCCCACCATTATCCGTCCGCAATCCCAACCCTGCGTCGCTTCGTGGTCCGCTCTTCCAGTTCCTCAGCCTCATCATCCACACTCTCATCTTCTTGCCCTCCAACCACGCCCTCAACCGCACCCACATCAGCACTACCACTCCCCCCAGCTTCTTCGCCTGGACCCTTATGCCTTTGACTCGTTTCACTCATCCCTACATAACATCCCAACGCGCTACACCACACATACCCCCTCCCTAATATCCTTGTCAACACGTCGTACGCACCGACGTTGGCAAACGGGACGTTTGTCCTGGGGTCGCGGTACTTGGCGGGTTGACCCGTGATGGGGCACGTACGAACCGGCCGGGCTAATATCAAACAACGAACCAGGATAGATAAACAGCCAAAGTGGGGTCGATTAGCACCGGCGCAGACACAGACAAACATGAGAAGACGACGCTTGCAAGTGTACAAACGGCGAAAAGTACTCACCCAACGGTCGCCCCTTGCTCGTGAAGACCTTCACCTCTTCCCACCGCACATGATTCCCAAACATGGCCGACATCGTATCTTTCCATGAGGGGTGGGAGGGAATGGATTGGGAGAACTCGTGAACAACGTAATTCTTGCAGACGTCTTCAGTGCGGTGGGAGATGGTGGGTGTAGGTAGGGTCGGGACGAGTGGGCAGGAAAAAAGGATGGATGGGGGCTGGGATTGCGCTTGTGGTTGTGGTTGTGGTTGTGCCTGGAGTTGTGTTTGCGGAGGCTCTAATTGCTGCGCTTGTGGTGACGTTGATGCGGTGGGCACAATGGGATCCTGAGTGTTCGAAGAAGGGGTGGATGACGGGGGTGGTGTAGACTGTGGTACAAGCGGCACAGAAGCTGTCAACGGGGCTGCGAAGGGCCCACCTGGATTGCCGCTCGAATACAACGGTGCCGTCACCGACGTAGGCACGGGCGCCTCTTGCGGTTTCGGCCCCTTACCCTGAGCTGTGAGTGGCATGTACGCATAAAATGGCATACTATACGCCTGGCTCCCTACCGTACCCGGCCCGACGCCAGACGTGTACGCAAAGCTATAATTTGTGTACATGTTGGCGTTCGTCGCTACGGTCGTCGGAGGCGGAAGCGAGGGCGGCTGGACTTCGACCTGGATGGTTTCCTTCCTGCTGATCCATCGCAGAACAGGGCCTTCGATTGCTTGCTTCACCACTCGGGCCTTAGCGCGCTTCTCCTCTTCGAGGCGGAGGTAATCTTTGTGTTCCGTAATGTTCCCCTCTTCGGTGTCAAGTGCTCGTGCAATAAGTTCATCTTGTGTCGGTAGTCGAGTGACGGTCTTTGTCTTCTTTGGAATCGTAGCCTGTGTGTAACGCCCTATGAGCGAGACAGGCCCCAGTAGACGAGAAACTACCACGCACCCGCTTCTCCTCGGCATCCTTGATACGATTCACAGTCGCCGAGGTGTTCAAGACCGTATATCGCCTCTGACTCTGTCTCTTAACGCCCACTCTTCCTATACTACCCTCGATGACCTCGCCTGTTTCTGCATTCACGACGACACCGAGGGAGACGCGGCGTCTGGATTTATGGCTCAAGTTCGGTTTTGGTTGCGAGGATGTCGCTCCGGGGTTGAATGTAGCCCGCTGGCGTGCGTGCGCAGTTGCGGTAGCTTTTTCAGCGCGGACACGCGCAGTCTAAGCAGAAAGGACGGGCAAACGAGCGGGGTGGGACATGTCTCGTTTTCGAAACCAGAAGCGACGAAGAATGGAAAGGAGTCACGAACCTTGCGCTCCCTCCGTTCCTCCTCCCTCACCGCCCTATCCTCCTCATCGAGGTCCTCTTGCGCCGCCTCTTCGTCCGTGCTCGCAAAGTCCGATTCAAACACGTCCTCCTCCTCTGTAGCGTCAAAGTAACTTCAATCAAGAGATGTGGTGTGAACGGAACGAAAAGGAGCACCCTTTTCCACGACAAAATCAATATCTTCCTCGGGGTCCTGTGGTTCTTCGACTGCAAGCTCAGCCAACGCCAGTTCCATCCTAGCAGCAGTGGGTACATCGATGGTGACGAGGATAGGTTGTAAGACACACCGATTTCCTGCCGTACTCCGCCTCGGCCTGCGTGAAACAAGACTCCCTTCGTCTTCCATGTTTGATTGTCGTGTCCTTTGAGCGAGTGTGCTCACGTCCTGTCAGAAGTGTGACCACCCAAAGAAGGAAAGCAAGACCGTGTAACATCCGTTAGTAGACTACGTTTCGACACCTCCAGAGATCCTCCTCCGATGGCGGTTGGTTGGTGCCCGCTCGAGCTCGACCTCCATTTGCCTGTACTGTATTTACGACGTGGGCTGCGTCGATGACCCGGTGCGAGTTCAGCCAGCCAATGAACGTGGGGGGATATGTCCGGTGAGGTTGATTAGTCACCCAGAGAGACCTTGCCCGGCTTGACTCGCACCGTCCATGTTGTCCTCACTCGCCCGCTCGCCCCTCTCAGCGACCCGCCGCTCTCTACTCGCCTTGACCTGCCATCGCCATGCTATGATGTCTGCCCTCCCCCACGCACCCCTCGTATCAGACACAAGACAGCACCGTTCGTCCCCCCTCCCCGAAGATGCCCCGCCCGTCGTCGTGCCCACAGGTGAAGCCGTCTCAGCCGACGCCGCCTCTCCCCAGGTCGCTGCACGTCCTCCACCCGTCCCGAAAGCTCCACGGCCCAGACCGGCTATCCGGTCCACCAAGGCAGCTTTGGCCATCGTGCGTCTCTGTTTCCGCATCTCATTCCGACGTGCTTCGTACTGATCGCAGACACCCTATGGCTAGACACCCGAAGCTGTGCTCCGACTCCGCGCTCTTCTCAAAGGTCCCACACCTCAACTCATACGCATCGGGGTACGGAACAAGGGCTGTGCTGGTCTGTCTTATCATCTAGACTATGTCGACAAGCCAGAGAAATTCGACGAAGTCGTCGAACAAGACGGCGTACGAGTACTCATAGACAGCAAGGCATTATTCTCCATCATCGGCAGCGAAATGGACTGGAAAGAGGATGCGCTGAGGTAACGATATCATGTTCTCGCCAAGGGCCAAGCGCACTCACAATTCACGCCATAAATAGCTCCAAGTTTGTTTTCAATAATCCTAATATCAAGGATGCTTGTGGATGCGGAGAATCCTTCACTGTCGCATAATAACGTCTATCCTGACAATTCCGCAACGCATTATCCCAAGTACCCCATGTCGATTCTTGTTCCTGTATATTTATTACACACTACACTGCAGCTACAGATGCAACACTACTCCGTGCCTTTCAACGGACAGGAATTCTGAATATAATCTGGAAAAGTGGGATCTTTGTTCACAGTAGAGCAAATAAGAGTACATTACAATGCCTTCAGTTGTATTGCGACGATGTCCACCCCATTAGTAGATGACTGCCAAAGACCAAGCGAGCGTGACCGACGATCATCGTTAAGCATCCAGAAACTCCTTGGTCATGTCGGCGAAAGCCGCAGCACCGATGCCTATCAACGCTAGCTGAGTAAGGCATACCGCAGTCTGGCGGTACAGCCGATCAAGCAGAGGTTGTGCTGGAAGCCCCTGAGATTCTGTACAAACCGTCAGTGCTCGCCGCAGACCCGAAGGCTCGGCTTACGCAAAATAGCTTGATTGAGTTCAGTAGCAAGGGCTACCCTCGCGGCCTGCCCCGCGACCTCGGCTGCGTCTCCCCCAGCCTCCAACGGATCGTCATAGGCCATGATCACCGACGTCCGCTTGAATATCGCGCGAACTTCTGCGCGATTCTTGTAATCGGATTCCAACTCCTGCCCATACGCAACAGCCCTTTCGAGAGCAGATCCATATTGGGCAGCCGTTGCACCAGCCCAGCTGCTCGCGGAAGAGAGCGATGCGACAGACCGCTTACGACCGGGCCCGATAGCGATTGGTGCACTGCCTGTGGGCATGCCCATCGCTGTGCGCGCGCTCACATTTGCTGTATCTGCGTCAGCCTCACCATCATCAATGTCCATCCCCACTCCGTCTACTATCACCGCTCCGTCACTACCCACTGCATCCTCGCTGACAGACTCCAGAACCGACCCAGACGCAGATCTCGATACAGGTCCACAGCCCTCCACGTTCATGTCAGTTTCCTCTGCTGTCATTTTCTTCTTCAATTCTGCTGCCTCCAGCACGAGCTCGACAAATTTCCTGCACCGAAGCTTAAATAGCATGAGCCCTGCGTCCGCCTGAAGCACTAGCGGGAAGTGTTTGCGGGTCGCTGTTAATGCGGTATCCACATCCCCAGCGACCACGGATTGGATAATGTGAGTACGGAGCTCGATGTCGTTAACTAGGATGGGTGTCAAGACGGCTGGCCTCGCTGCAGAAGAGGTTGAAGGTCCATCACCGATGTCCATATCCATGACATAGTCATCCGTAGATGTTTGTGCGACCGTCGTGGGTTCTGGGCCAGACGCGACAGAGAGTGCACGAGCAGAAAGGCCACCATGCGCATGACACTGAGACTCGAACGCACGTGCTGTGCGTGCGTAACCGTGATGCGAGAGATAAGACAAGACAAGCTCATTGAGCGGAATCTTGTCGCTCGGATTGGTAACAGAATTAGCCATGTTAGCAGAAGCAGTTGTGCCGTGCGACTGCAACCTCTCCGTAGGCCATGTCAAAGGCGTGGATTGAATCTTAGCCCATGTATGGTTGCGTTGCTGAAGCACGTGATCTTCTATGTCGTACTTGAAGACCTCTTGTCCAAAGTTGGCAAGAATAGATTCGTTAGTATAACAGAGTCCGATGGCTGGGAAAACGTCACAATCTTTACCGACGTTCTCAAACGCAGTACCTAGGGATATCTCAGGGTCTTAGAATAGCGGCCATATGTCAGGTTAACGTACCAAGAAGAGAGCCATTCTTAGTGTAGAATATCTTATTCTGCGTGAAGTCGACGCCACATCCGATGATATCACCCACTAGAATAAATTGGGTCAGAATCTGTCCGACTATTCGCGAATTGGTACGGGCGCATACTTCCAAATGTGGTTCCAAAAGGTAACCCGTTCTTGTCTCCGGAACATATGGTGCCACTTTCTCCGTGATATCCCCACGAATTCTTCTCCCATCCAGGAAGGCGCGACACTTTGACGTCACGAGTGATAAAGCTGAGGATTAAGTGTCATTATTTCTGCAAATACGAGCAAGAAAATGGCGAACCCAACGCTTATCCGACTAAGTAGCGAGCATCAGAACGAGCACGCAGAAGAAATGAAAGTGAACATACCTTCTCGAAGCTTTGCTGGTGATCTCTACTTCGTAGTAAAATATTCCGCAAGCAGGTGGGACGGGAACGGCGGTACGCGCTGTTGCCGCGTCTTTATCGGAGCCTCCAGATGCTCCTGGGAGCTAAGTTAGTTCTAAGAACAAAGACCAAATAATAGCCCACCTTGATATATTAGTTCCCGGCCATCTCCGCACACGCTCAGATGCGGGCTTCTGTATTCATCGCACCAGCGTACGGGTAACAACAGGGTTGGTGGCGAAACAGGCATAGGAGATGGGGTGCTTTTCCGAACTTCGCGAGGAGGGCTCATGTCATCCTCGTCGCTATCGTATGACGGTGACCGTTGCATCCGTCTTCCACCCATAGGATCTAGCCTCACAACTGGTTCTGGTTTACGGGAAGGAACCAATGGCGATGACTCTGTCTGCAATAAATCCCGAAGGGCAGAATGCTCCAGATAAGCTGGACGAGGAAACGGAACCGTTTCCGAGGGAGCAGGAATGTGCGCGATGGAAGGCCGTTGCACACTGCGCGCCCTGACACTAGTGGAGCTTGGCCGCCTCGCACGGGTTGGTGAGCTAGATGACGCAGAAGGACTATGGGGGCACACGGGATCAGTCGTGCGAGTCGAGTCTGCCCTGATCACACGAGGTTCATAGACGGCGTATGGGGATGCGCCACCCCGTCCCAATAGGACTGAGGAGTGAGTGTAAGAACGGGAGGTGGGTCGGGTGGGGGGACTGGAGGTAACAGAGGTGCTTCCACGGACGCCGTACGGGATCCCTATAACTCCGGAGAGGTTGCGCGGAGGGGGGCGAGACCGGGTGGGGCTAGTGGCGAATGGCATGGATATTACGGATTCTATTTGTCGAGCGGGGGCAGCTGGGTCTGCACCTCGGACTGAGATGCTGGACGACCGTGGATGCCTGGTGGACATGATGGACTAGGTGTGCCCAGGTCGAGTGGAGACGGCGTGCTCGTTGGGTTAGGCCGACTCTTTAATCGCACAAATGGACAGGGTTATGAAGGTATGTGGAGAAGAGAAGAGAAGATGTGGGCGGTGGACTGATGAGTGGGCTACTTGTATGAACTCGCTGCCAACTAACCGAGCTACAACAAGCTGATGTGGGGAACGTCACAGCATCGTCACAATCCAATCCTGTCACGCGACTGATGTACGCGTCAGTTCCTTCCTCCGCACACTACTATCATGGTACGTTTCCGATCCCCCAAGGAGCTCGACTTGACCCGTCTCGCGATATAGGAGCCCTCTCTACGCATCGTACCACACGTGGAACAAAAGTCTGCTTCCCTAACCGCCAAAGCCAATAGTCTCGGGCTCCACGACACCCTCCAATATGGTCCACGCAGTATCGCCGCAGAAACCAAGTCAAGGGGCGACATCGAGAATCGTCTTTCACATGTAAGCGGCTGCCTACCTGGTCTTCTTCGTATTTTTCAATGGAGTCCATCCCAGTGGGAAGAGACGCAGGACAGCTTTAAATTGACCATGCTGCGTGACCTGTATGGGGTACACGCACCAGCACGTCTACTCAAGGAACGCAAGATCGTTGCCGCTGTGAGCTCGATCATAACGCTATCTCCGTGTCGAGGGCTCATGGTGTTCGCAGAATCCACATATGCCAGGCATGGGACGGAGTAACCTACATCTCGATATCCTGATGGGTAGGGACGAGATTCTGGATCCTGCAGACATCTTTCTCGGTCTGTCTGTCACCCATCTGTGTTGATGCTGATGCTGATAGCTGCATCAGGAATGGAGCAGGGCTTGCCTCAAAATCTTCACTCGGAAATGGAGAAGAAGCTGGGCATGTAAAGTGAGACAATGCTGAGGGGAGGGAGATTGTATGTACTTGTTTGGAAAGTTGGTCAAGTCAGTTAGATGGAGATGGCGTAAGCCGGTCCGCATCATTCTCGCTAGCCCCAATGTCGACAACGACAGACCCTCTCGATTCAGTGCTATGGCCCGGGTCAGAGCCATTGCTCCAGTCTGGCCCTCTACCATTGTTTGATCACCATCTCAAGGTGCTCACAGACTCATTTCTCAACTTCTTCCAGGAAAGGTGTGTATCGCCGTGATTAATGTACTCGCGCCCCTCGAGATAATGTGAATACGTCAGGAAGCGTATAGAGGAGATTTAGTAAGTGGGCCCAAGTTATGTCCCCCCGGGGATCATGACGTTTGGTAGTGTCGAATCTCTACTCAGGCTGCATCGGAAAACAAAGTCTATCGATGCCTTTTTGGATGATCGTACAGATATGAGCACAACTCGCCGGGCGTGGGGTGAAGTGAGGGATAATGTGGAAAGAGGTCTGCCCTTTCCGACAGTATCCATTTCCGACAGCCTTAATCCATCTCAACAGAAGCACAAACCAGACAAGCATTCCTCTCATCCCTCACTTCGGATGCCATTAGCGGCTTGATAGCATTAAAGGTGCATCCTTGAGGCATTCGCACGATTGCTGTGGCTTAGTGGTGTTCTCGGGCCAGGACACTCAGGAACGCACGCGTAAACGCATCAAGGAAGACCTTAAGGAATCCAACTCCGCATATTCGGATTATGCAGACAACACCTTACCGAAGCTGAAGCGTGCTTACCTTAAGAAGTGTCAGGAAGTGGAGGTGGAGTGTTCGACTCACGCCTTGCTTATCTAGCTCACCTGTCATCAGGATCACAAGCTCGCGGCTACAGTCACTCCCTCCCAGCCCTCTTCGACTACGCCGTACGGTGAAACTAGCGGGACTTGTATGCCTAACTCTCGATCAAATCCTGTCCTGCCCTCAAGACCTACCGTAACTGCACCACAGCCTCTCCGACCTCTTGATCGAAGGCCTTCGGGAACTACGCACGTGGTGCGTAACCGTTCGCCATCGACTTCTGGCACGGCATTTTCCGACTTTGCTCAGCATGGTATGCAAGTCTTCCCCTATCTGCGCATTTTAGGCTGATTCTCCACAGGTAAGAAACAACTCAACCAGTTGATGACATTCCTGGATAAGGGCTCTACAGTCAAGGAGACCCTGGGTGTACGTTCCGAAAACAATGCGCTCCGTGCAGTTCGCGCGAAGCGCGAAGCCGATGAGGCTGGTCAGTACTGTCTTTGCGTGATTCTCTCATCAACTTGTTCAAATGTGTTACAGATAAGGAATATCGCAAGGGGGTTCACTGGCTCGAAACCCTTCGACTCCGTCGAACGAAGATATTAGAGAGCGCTTACACGGTATGAGGCTGCAAGCACACAAGCATACATTCTGACCGAATTCAAGAGCCTGGAGAACTTCATTCACGACTATTCAAACACTGTCAAAAATGTACTGGAAAAGTACATCGACAACATGACGTTCGCATACTTTTCCCTCGAATATAGGACGTAGTGTTTATTTGTTTATAGTGCGACTACCATGACACAGACGCAACTCTCGGAACATGCAAGATCAATTGCTACCAAGATCTCACCCGAAAAGGATGTATCGCTCGTCACGACTCATATCCCCCGCGCTTTGACGTCCCTGATTCCGAGGCCCATATTTTATTATAATTATAATGTTGGGGAGTGTAGTGATTTGATCTTCGGCGTCTGTCTGGTTGATTATGCGACTTCCCGGGGTCTTGGGGAAACGGAGATCCCGAAGATTGTCCGAATCTGTATACAAGAAGTTGACGAGAGGGGTTTGGAATCGGAAGGTATCTATCGTGTAAGATACTCTTTCCCTTACTTCTCAGGACCTATTTAAATTCAAAGCTCTACAGGTGTCGGGGCGCCATGCTGTTGTACAAGATGTGCGGGTTTTGCATTTACTCGGTAGAACCAGGCTGACGAGAACATAGTTGCAACATAAGATAGAAAGAAACGAGGCTACCTTCAAGTTCAATCGATTAACCGATGATGTATATGCTGTTTCTTCGCTTCTGAAGGCGAGTCTTGCGCTTGCAATATTGCGATCCCCTGACCCAGTCCATTAGTTGTATCTACGGGCGTTGCCAGAACCCTTGTTTAAATATCCTCTCTCAGACCGCACTGAGCACACAGAAGGTCGAGGCAAGCTATTTCTTGTAAGGACAACTTACCGCTACTCATATTGTGTGTCAAGTAGGAGATCCGAACTCCGTAGCCCAAATGCGCTCCAAGATTCGCAGGTTGCCAGCTATTCATCGAGAGACGCTTCGAGCCATCGTGGAACACCTTGCACGTGTCGCTGCGTTATCAGAGAAAAACAAAATGGATGTCAGAAACTTGGCAATCGTGTTCGGCACTGTTATATTCGGGGAGGAGGACATCCCGAAGGGAGGTGACCTTCTTAGTGTCCAGAATGTTAAGGTACTTAGCTTTTCCACGCTACGCTAGTCACTGATCCTATTTCCCGAAGGATATGAGGATGGACGACTTGATTCAAAATACTCCGCAGCTTTTTGAGGATCCACTCCCAAGCACCTCTCCCCCATTGCCTGATGCTCCACCTGGGGAGCCAGCGCCGGTATACAATTACGGTTCCTCCCACACGAGGGTTGGAAACGTTTTGTCACGGCCGCTATCACCTCGTCAAAATGAAGACTTTGCGCCCCGACTGCCAGCCCGACCAGCATATAGCATCCACCCATCACTTCGGGCTAGTAACCCAGTGTCACCTACCCAGGCGACTATGGACATCCCTCCCCTCCCGCCTCATTCCTTTGAAGATCCAACGACTGAGAATGCAAACACATCAGCAGAACCACGTGTAATTTCTGCACCACCCTCGCCGTCCGCTGTGTCGCTACATTCTAGCTCTGTTTCTGTGCAGATCACTAGTGAATTCTCACTACATCAACCTAACGACACATCCTCCGACTTGTAGAATCCTGTAGATTTATCAGTCTTGAATCAGGTATAATATATGGTATTTGCTAACAGACAAGAGACTATGAAAGTCTACTCGTGGAATGAATCATGCCATTGCGATACAGCCCAGTCACTATCCATCTCTTCCTCCTGGTGCCTGTCCTTGTCCCATTGCTTCTGCCACTCGATGACATCCGGATGAGCCACGATCCTCGCGGAAGGCAGGTAAGTAAGCTAGCTAGGTGATGAGTGCCCTGGACTTACTTCACGGAGTCGAAGTTGACAATCTCCAGTCCCTCCATACTAGTAGCGCGTGAAATAGCAACGTACGCTGGTTCAGCGCGGACATTGTTAGTATGGGTAGAATGCTAGATGCGACAAAGTCACCTTGACCCTTTTCGAATATTCGACCCAAATCCACCTTGACTCGGCTGAGTGTCTGTCCTTGGGATTTGTGTATGGACATTGCCCAGGAGAGCGCGAGCGGGATTTGGAGTCGACGAGCCTCGACGTTGCCCTTCAGACCCTCAACTGTAAATTCAACCGGCGAACACAGGAGAGATTTGCCATTCGTGAACTTGACGAGGGGCCAGACCTGGTCTTTTTTGAATACATGATCGTCAAGTGCAATCAAGCCACTTTCACGTTCCTCGGAATTTGGCGGGTTCACAGTAAGTGGTGGCCGGTCCTCCTTCCGTCGGTCCTGCTCGGCAAGAAGGATGTACCGTTGCTGCGCCTCATGGACATTGATAAATTCAACGACTTTGCCTAGCGACCCGTTGACGAGCACCCCTTGTAGCATGTTCTAGGTTGGCAGAAATTAGAGATGGGCAAGATAGACGGCAGGATGAAACGCACCCGAAGTAGCATCACTTGAGCTCCTACCTTTAAAGGGACCTCTTTTGGACAAACATGCTTCTCGAGCAACTTCTCCGCCTGATCGACTTTGAGACGGTCTCCATACATGTCATGTCCACGTGCATCCATCGCCGTATACTTTATTTCTTCGCCTGGTAGTTCGCCAAGGCATCTGAGGTTGTGTCTTTCCACACTGGCTTTGAGGGGAAATCTAGACAGAGAAAGATAAGATGATGCCTTTTGGGTAGACGCATGACAGACAATTGTGTTGGACTAATTCCATCATCATATCGAATCTGACGACCAAGTTCCTGTAATTTTTCTTTTTGCCAGTCTTCTAGGACCCCAGTTCGCATCGAAGCGAGCATTTCGACGAATGCTGGGAAGATGTCAATCTCATTGAAAGTGGTGCACTAGAAAGGGAATGACATACTGTTATCTTTCTGACGGAAAACTTTGGTAAGCTTCTCCAGGTGGTCTATGCACCGGTGCCAGCTCCGGGCTTGGAATGCGAATGTAGCATCGATTCTACTCGTCGAATCCTGTTCAGGAACCGGGGGTAACTGGAAAAAGTCACCGGAAACGACGAGCTGGAAAGACATCAAGTCCGCTGTTGAATGACGGGATACGATACTGGACTTACTTGGATGCCTCCAAACGGACGAGGATCCTGTCGCACGAAACGCGCAATGGCTTCCTACATCTTGCGTGTTGACCCTTTGATCAAAATTTCCGGGGCTGTACAAAACCCACCAATTTATCAAACAGACGTCCGTCCAACATCGACACTAACGCAAATCGACATTATTCTGGTTAGATTCCACAAGATACAGACCAACCTTCGTCGATCACAAGTGCCTTGGCTTCGTTCCATCGCTTGGTTGCATCAACATTCAGACTATATTTCAGCTTCTCCAATGGCTCTTTTCCAAGCCTAATGCCTGCCCAAGAGTGGATCGTCTGTCCGCCAATATTCAATCCAGCAACTCCGGTTGGAGCGGTGATCCCAATATCACAACCGTGTACCGAATGTAAATAATTGATTATGGCCCGGAGTAAGATCGATTTCCCTGTACCTGGAAACAATAGTAAATGCCCTGATCCTCATGCACGGCTCTCAAATACGACGTCACCAGCTGGTCCAGTAAAGAAAATGTTCCGGCCTGACTTGACCAAGTTCAAAATAATCTTCTGTTCGCCTGAGAGTTCGATGGTAGGCTCCGGTGGGGGAGGAGGGAGTCCACCCTTTGCTTCAACTCGTTCTTCTGAAACCCCATGCCTTTAGTTGAGTCCCGGGAAGCTATTGTTCGAAAGACCTTGTTGGTAAGTGGTCAACGTCGGGGACGCAAAAGTTCCCCCATTGGCGCTTGTTCTATCAGTGAACACATTCAAGTTGAGATTGATATCTAGCAGTCCGGGACAGGGATGACAAACAGCCAGTGAGAGATTTCCCTGCTATCTGCTAGAGCACACCCCCCAATTGGAAATGCTTACTTGTATTTATCGTGGTCACTGACGGCGAACCAAACTCAAACCCGCTCATCCATTCGTGGGCGTCGTGCAGGTTGTCGAATCCCTTGCCGCTGGACCCACTGAGCCCTAGGGTCTGAATAACGCGGTTTGAGACATATCCCAACCGCCAAAATAACACCCACCGCAGCTGCAAACTGGAAAGGCCCTTAGCGACTCCGTAAAGAGCCGGGGAGGTTGTTTCAAAGTATTGTCAAGCTACTCACGTCAGCGTAATTGTCATATATGCGTGGACCTTGGCGGCCAATGCGCACTGCATAATATCGTCGAGGGTGGGACATATTTTGGGATCAAAACGTAGGCTTGTGTACACTAGGCGTACCAATAGTTATGTGGGCAAGCAGTCAGAAACGGCATGTATGGGAACGGGTGAGTTTGTGAGATGTAACATATACGTAACCGATCGCAAGGATCTAATTTATAAGTCAAGAAGAGTGACAGATAGTACATGCCAGCTACTATCAACTCCAGAGGGCACCTTCGGCGTCGTCGGTATCCATATCAAACCATTCCTCAGTGTGTTCCAACCCTTTCTTCAACAATTCCTGATGTTCGAGGTCACTATACCAAGCTAGGATTCGGGGATGGACCATCACTCTGGGCATTGTCATTGAACACCACAAAGGTCAGTAAATTGGATCCGCCTACTTGCTGGGATCAAAATTGAGAACTTCCAGAGTCCTCATGTTCGTTGCTCGGGAGAGCGCCACGTAGGCTAGACGGAGTCAAGCAATGTTTTTCTGGTCAATTCCAAATGACAACACCGACCTTGACCTTTCTCAAAAGTACGACTCAAGTCTACTTTCACGCGTTCCAGCGTCTGGCCCTGGGACTTGTGAACGCTCAGCGCCCATGCAAGGATCAGAGGAATCTGAAACATGCTCAGTAAGCGGTCGATCATAAGTTCACAACAGACCTGCCGACGTCTAGCCTCCATCTCCCCGCAAGCATTGTTCACTGTGAAATCAGCCGGTACGCAGAGTAACACCCTCCCGTTTGTGAACCGAACGACAGGCCACAGAGGGCCGTCATATCTCGCGGCCGCTTGTCGCGCATCACGCTCGGAACCACGCAGTCCTTCTTCTGTAGCAATTTCCGTTTTGTTTTGCATTGCTTCTAGAGAAGTGCAGAAGTTAATGACTTGTCCGACTGAGCCGTTTACCAATTCTCCTTGGACCATATTCTGAGTAGGTGGAGTTCAGTTCCGAGAGAGTGATAGACTTTGAAAGCTATACCTTGATTAGCATCACTTGAGCACCAACCTATACTGCATTGAGAATATGCTATTTGGCGGAGTGACCGAACAAACCTTGAGTTGAATGGCCTGCGGAGCAACGAGCCGCCCCAGCAATCTCTCCATTTGTTGCTCGGATACCCGGATTCCACTTGAATCATGACCTGCAACATCGGCAGCATTGTATTTTCTAGCTCGGTCAGGAAGTGCATGCAGCCTTGATTCGTTTGCGCGATCAACTTCAGCTCGAGTTGGGTATCTGCAGTGCTGTCAGCACACGGCCAGGGGCTTCAATATATTGATACATTTGGGTCGGACCGATCCCGTCATCATACTGCAATGGTCTGGAAAGCCTCCGAAAGGCTCGGATGGCGTCATTATCCAGTCTCCCCAAGCGCATATTATTGAGCATATTCACGAATGCTGTCGGTGTCAAGTCTTCGGATTCGTCATTTCTCAATAAGGGTGGCAAATACCTTGTTCCCTTTGCCGAAACACCTTTGACAGCACAACAGGATGCTTGATACATCGACCCCAACTGTCCGCCTCAAAGGCAAAGGTCGGCGGTATAGAGTTGCCATTTCTGTCACGGTCTGGAACTGGTGGCAGCTGGCAAAAGTCACCAGACAGGACAAGCTAATAAAGATGTGAGCCTCATGGTACACAATCGAGACAATGTGCACAACCTGTATTCCGCCGAACGGTTTGTCACTCCTCCTTAGCATCCGGGCGATAAATTCCTTCATACCTATCGGCATGATACGCTGAAATTCGAACAAATACTCACAAGCTTATCAAAAAGGACACCGTCGATCATGGAGACTAGAAACAAAGATCACTGGCAAGCAACATGAGTTTATCATGTTTTCGTACTTTCATCCAAAACGAGGGTCTGCACCCTTCTCCAGCGATCGAGCACATTTCTGAGCTTCTCCTGGCCAAGAAATTTGCCCACGAGTTTCTTGGCTTCCTCCTGTCCGATGCCAATGCCGGCCCATGAATGCAATGTTATACCACCAACATTTACCGAAGCGATACCAGTGGACGCGGTGATAGCAAGGTTAGAACAACCTCTCCCTCCACATGCGTCGATGATGGCACGAAGTAGGACAGACTTTCCTGTACCTACAAGAGTTTAGTCGTTATTCGCGGTGAAGAGGACTGACGCTTGTTACCAGCAGATCCCGTGAAAAAGACATTTTCACCCCTCTTCACCATTTCTAGTACAGCTCTCTGTTCCTCGGATAGGGCGATAGTGGGAGTGAGAGCGCGGACTTCAGTTGCGTGTTCTGTGAGTGAAACTGGCGCAACTTGTTCGCTGGTGGATTCGGAAGGATGGGTTCGTGTTGCTGAGTTGGACTGCGGAAGATACTTGGTAGGTGAGTCACCTGGAAGGCCAGTCAGGCCAGACATAGATTGACGCGTTGTAAGTCCTCTACTTGAACTTACCTTCATTCCGAAGGTGGATAGAAATCCATTGATCTGCATCTGATCGACATGTGAAGCTCTTGAAAATAGCTCCGGGCCATCTCGAAACCTATGAGTCACATCAGAAAAGTGAATGTGGACGAAGCCGCATCTTACGTTGGCACTGCACTTTTGGTCCTCTGAATAACCTCACGGACAAGTATAGCCTAGCCTAAACTCACCTCTTCCCAAGTGTTGTAAATCTTTGGACCTTCACGGCCCACGCGGACGGCGTAGTACTTCTTGCGAGAAGCGTTTGGCATGGCAAATGGTTTGCGAAGGGAACGCGCCAGACTGATGCGACTCCATTACTGCATCGCGCACTCACGTGACAAATCACATGCACACGATCATAATATGTTCAAAGCAATGCGATGGCGTAACTACAGACGAAGATCAAGAGAAACCGAAATATAAACCAGTACAGATATACAGGTTACAGGTTGTGGCAATATCGCAGTCCGCAGAAGCTAGACAATTTCTACAAAATTCGCCGGAAATATTCCCTCTTGACCATTGAGCTTGCCTTTCCACCTATACAGTATACTTGAGTCATAAAAAGGACACGCAGAAGTAGCATGAACTTACCAATCGTTAGAACTGTCGCTCTTTTGAGTGACAATTACCACGTCTCCCCTTGAGAACGACAGGTCGCCCGGCTACGGCAAACTAAGGTGACGACGCTAAGAACATCGAATTAAATCACATACCTCAACGGCTTTGAATTCATACAAAGCGATTGCACGGGCCACGCCTTCATGAGGAGAAAATGGTTTGCTTAACTCAGATTTCGTCTTGAAATGTGGTGGCGAAGACTCCACAGCGTCATGATAATATTCAAGGTCGTCTTCCAGTGGTGTTGTAGACGAAAATGGGTTCGCATAACCAGCCAGATTGTCCCTTTGTCCGGTAGGATAACCCAAATTGGGAGCGCTCACGGAACGCGAATGCGAGGCTGCCTTGTCCGAAAGAGTTGAATGAACCGCACGGAAGGGCGGTAGTGAGTTAAACGGGGATGCAGGATTGTAAGTGTCCACAGGAGTACGCGGAGTGCTTGGAGACGTTCCCACACTACGGGACGAGCGGTGATTAGTCCGCTGTACAGAACTTAAACCGGAATCATATTCATATTCATCATCAAAGCCGGCAGAACGAGGAGATGGCCCGTCAACATCTTCCCATCGAGTTGAACTGCTGTCAAGGTCATTAGAAAAGTAAGAGCCGGAATTTGTTCGGGTGCCCCAATGAGGCGGGGGAAAGTCAACATCTTTTTCCTTTTTCCCAAGGAAGGAAAACCCTCGTGTCTTCGAACCAGCCGTATTCGTTCCATCGACACCGCCAAACACATATGGAACTTGTCCCTCGGCTCGATCGTCAATCCAGCTCCGAATTCCAGACCTACTCGTGCACGCCTTCAGGGCGATCACCAAGGGTTCGGCCCAGTCTGGACAAGGTACAGCTCCGCTAAGGAGCATCTTAACCGTGACGTTTTGATTGTAAGCGAGAGCATTGGCATCTTGTCGCTCCACGATAACAGATCCCTCAATGGACACGCCTCCAAAGAGTCCCCGAGTCTTGGAATAGCTATACCTGTCGAAAACAGTAAAAATATGAACCAAGTACGTAGGAGAGAGACGACTTACATTGCGGCGACCTTTCCACTGGTATTTAACGAACCGATTGCCTCCCCATTCCGGCCTATAGGTCCTACAGCAACACTCAGGTTTCCGCCCAGAGTCAATGAACCAGCCGACATGAATGATTTCTAACAGATTTATGGAGAATGGAGTTAGCGATGTGCATTGAACATGTGCGTTGGACCCACAACTGCCTGCGTAAGACTGGTCTGAACTAATGATTCTTGGCATATAGATATGAAACCTTACAGCGGCTGAGTTCAGCACAACCAAAAAGTCTGTCATCTCCGCTCCGACTTGACCCCCCACGCCCAGGCCAGCAGAACCGATTGCGCTAGGGGCAGACCAGGCTACAAATTAGACATGGTGTTGAGCAACACTCCGTATGTGGCTGTGGACTCACATCCGTTCGGGAGTTTTGCGATAACAACTCCGGTGCCAGCCCGTGCCGAGAAGAGGAAACCAGCCTTGAAGACAGTGAAGATTGCAAATCCCTTAGCGTTTTCCAGGACGCTACGTGGTATGATCTACACAATCATGAATATAAGGTGACTGACTCAGGGGAGACGGCCTACGCCATCCAAGCCATTATTCTTGCCATTGACGAAAGAAGATACTGTGTAGTATTAGAAAAGCAGACCACGGAAAGGATTGGACTCACATATCTTTGCAGCTTTTTGACACTCTTTGGGTAGTTTCTGGGGTAATGGTGAGTTGAGCTTCATTGGCTGCACGTAGTATTGTGCTGGTAGGAATGGTACCGAGTAGATGAGATGGTGGTGGTACTGCGCGTGAATGCGCAGTCGGTCCCATCCATAAGCATGATGTTAATGAATGTGACACGTGATGTGATCGGGAATTTACTTCCGACCCGAGACATTAGTACTTCGCTATTACATGCCGCTACGGTACACGCCAACTGGGCAGGGTGTCCAGCTACTATCCTCATCCAATAACCTCCAGCCTGCAGCCGGGATTCGCCCTGGCCGCGCAGTGCTGCTCCTCATGGCAGTGCCGTTCCCGGCAAGTTCTACAGCTTGGAGCTCGTTTACCATGAGTGCCTTGAGGCGTTCTTCCATGTTCACCAGATCGTGTGCCCGCCACGGCTAGTCATCAGTCATTATCAGATCAAATGGAAAAAAATGCTGTTCCCGCACTTTTTCAGAGACGATGGCTACAGTGGACTTCAAGAGCTCGACACACTCTTCTAGACCCTTGAAGCCTACCGAAACCGCCTGCAAGAGTTCATTTAAACTACCTCGTAATCAATCAGCATCAGTGAAGCCGGAGTAAACCAATCTTACATTTTTGCTTCAAGCCTGGAATCATGTCCCGGGATAAAGAGAGGAGCAATTTGAAGAATAACTTCTTTCCTCAGATCAGTCCCATATTCTGACTCGCTGGTCCAAGTCCGCACAGCCCAGGTCACCCAGCGGGCAAGGTATTCGCTATGGATAGCACCTCTGGGCGGTCTTTTGGAATCTGGCTCGATAATGTTGATATCTAAGTTTGATCCCATTAGATCATCCAGTAAGATTGAGATGACCTGACTAATGAAGATAGATGGGAAGGAGGCATGGGTTACGTGAAGTTCCTTAAGGAGCGGCGTCCACAATGCAAGACTGGTGGGTGTAGGCAAGAACGGATCTGCAGGAGCACGACATTTTCTACGGGGTGATCAATAACGGGCGATGCAATTGCTGACAATTTCTGACCTCCTGGACACGGGAACAATACCACCCCTTTCGAGGAGAGCACTACAAACAATCTCCAGGGCACACTTCTCTTTGATGTCACCCCGGCCAGCGGCGAAGTTGTCGTCAAATCCCCATCCGAGAGGATTAGCAGCAAGTTCCGCTGAGACCTTGGTTTCTGTAATCCAGCGTTCAATATCGCGCATCACTGTACCAATTTTCTCTTGGTGTTGCTTGCGCAACGATCCGTCTCGGGTAACGGTCTTCATGAGATGTTTATATGACTTCAAAAGAGGCGCAATAGGGCGCAGTGACAATGACGACGTCGGCATAGGTATGGAAGGATTGAGAGTTGGATCAAAATAATTGCGGAGAAGCCAGGAGAGGGACTACAAGTATCGAAGAGAAGATCAGGAAAACCGTACGTCAGTATTAATGCAGTTTACTACCTCTTTGGCGGCCTCTCGGAGTAACTCGAGACTGGGCAAGTCCTCATGAGTTGCCGCATGTCTGAGCTCCACGAGCCAGGACGGCAAACCAAGCTGGGTAGCTATTACAGCTATAGATCTTGCATATGGTCCAGACTGCAAAGGGTCAACCAGACCATTGACCATCCGGATAATCGCTGCCGCGTAGGTCTGTCGAAGACCGAGGGTGGTCTTGGCGGAGAGGGTATCGTTAAGGGATGCGTCCAGCATGCGTGCCGATAATATGGCCAAGGTTGAATCGAGGGCATGGGGAAGTGGTGTCACTGCTTTCCACGCTGATAACTGGAACAGATGACTTTGAAGAAGTATCTAGTGTGGTGGAACTTACCCTGTTGATTGCAAGTTTTTTGGCTTCGAGATCCCCTTCGTCCGCGTAAATGCATGAACACACCTGCTCTAGCTCACCGATGTAAGCCCAGGGTACTCGCCGAGGTAGCCGCATTTCCCGCGAATGAATTGCGCATCAACTCTGCCTTCAATGTACCGAATTGAACGAGCGCCAGGTTCCTGTGGCTGTACCCTTGCTGTGAACTTTCATGGTTCGTCTTTACATATATGTTCGACAGCGCAGCATCACGCGACACCGGCCTGTGCGTTTCGGACACTTTATGCTGCCGATCTGCACCTCAGCACAGCACAACTAGACGTGGAGGACATCACCGCCTCGCTGGCGACATGCTCTGATACATAAAACGCGAGCTTTTGTTCCAACGTACCTCATTGTCTTCTCCCCAGTCGCAACCCCTTAATCCGCTCCCAAACATGTCTCTTAATGCTCAAGGCATCATATCCGCAGTGACGTTTGGCATATATGTTCCCATCCTCTTTTTCACTTGTCGCCTATCCTACAGATATGGTTTGAGAGAGAGGGGATGGCTATTACTTGTTATTTTCTCATTGAGTGAGTACCTAATTTGAGATCTGATTTTATTTATTCACAATCCCCAGTTCGGGTCATCGGTGGTGCTCTATTAGTTGCCGCAGAGCTGGTTGTGCCAGTCGTGACTGGATTGTATATCGGAGGCTATGCCCTTGAGGCATCAGGCTTGTCGCCTTTACTGCTCAGTTCCCTCGGGCTGTTAGAAATCATGTGAGTCCATTTAGAAACACAGCACTCCTATCACTGGAATGACGTTTTTGTTAAAACCGAAGGACCGGATAGACAGAAGAGACATACTCTCATATTCAGGATTTTGCATATTGCTGGAATCGCAGCCTTGACCCTCACGATCATCGGTATATCGAGCTCGAGCTCAAGCAGTGCCACGGCAGAACGTCGTGCTGGCGTGCTGATTTTTGCGGCACTCTATATCTGCTTAATTGGTATCACTTTGATGCAATGGGCTAATCGTTACCAGCTCATGAAATACCGCAGACAGGTGAGCAGCCACTTTATACTGTTACTTCACCCTGGCTAATTTGTTAAATAGCTACTTATTGCAGTTTCGGCTGCTCTACCCTTCCTTGCAGTCCGCACGCTGTATAGTGTGCTTTCCACTTTCTCATCCAACACGTTTGTCAGTACGGGGACATCCACGCATTCCAATAGTGCTCTGGCCGAATTCAACGTGTTCACGGGAAAATGGCAAATATACGTTATCATGGAGGTCGTCATGGAGTATGTTGTAGTAGTCATCTACACGTTGGCCGGCACCATGTTGCGCTTGGACGAAGACTACGGATTGCAAGAGACTGACGAATACCCCCACATGTACCGCCACCAGTATTGATATTGAGCGGCTAATGACCTGGATGGTTTTCCTTTGATTCAACAATATGTACTTTACGCCATTGCCGATACTGATACGGAGTCTCTGATCATGTATATACCCGAAGAAGCTTACCTTGGTATACCCGAGTAGATGATTCGAGGCTATTTGAACGCCTACATGCCGATTAGTGATGGATTTAATTTGGTGTCCATGATGATGATTGGGCGTGCCAGTATCGATGCATTGATGCTACGAAGGTATGGAAGCCAAATGTCGGCGCTGCATAGTCAAGCACTCCCCAAGCTGCCTCAAGAAGCAGTCACCATTCGGTCTGGGGAATGCTCCGGCTTAATTGAGCTCCTGAGGTAGTTGTCCTTCTACCCTATCAGCCTGTATACCCGTAGCCAAGGAGGTTGGCGGAGAGTTGCTTTGCAAAGGCAAAGCCCAGTGAGGGTGCTGTTACTGAGAAAATAGTAAACAAGGGGAACCTTATAAAGATATCAAGCAGATTATGTAACTGACCAAACCTGATACAGGAAAGAGTTATCAGATCCAAAAAGGTCGAACGAAAGCGCGCAATAACTGATAAACCCTGTGTGAGCCCACAGGCATACACATTGGCACATTCTCCTACATGCAACAATGTCGATAGCACTTGTGATGGAATGGAGTACTTAAAGTGTTCTCTTGTCTCATACTACAGGGTATCGTTACGTTCCGTCGCGTTCGTCATTGTTCCTTGCTGTCGTCGATATGTAGCATGTGGTCCACTCAGGTTTGGATAAGACCAGTCGATCACCACTGAGGTGTCAATCGACCAATATCAATTGTACGTCATGCTGATAGTCTCATTGTCGCGGGACCGAATTGGCCCCCTGGAAGAATGTTTTATTCCAACAAGGACATAGTTTGGTTTTGCTTGGAATTATGCTGGATCCCAGGGCGATCAAGGGTCCTTGTCAGTCAACTGTATTACATATTCATGGCAGCGCCTTGCAATCTGCATGTCGGCTGTGCATGCAACGATCTGCACAGGCTGTTGGCAAGGATCAGACAGCCAGCAGGAAAGGAGAATCTAGGGTTGACTATACCGAAACTAGCGCAGTTCCTGAACTAACCTAGCCAGTGTAGCACAGTAAGAAAGTGCCGTTACAGGCGTCTTTGCAATTGATGACCTGTCGATGTAATAGAGTAGGAAATGACCATGATGAAGCCTACCTCCTCGTTATCGGGGTCAGCACTTGGCGCGGCTAGATCCGAACCGTCTTCACCGTCGCCGGCCCGCAAAGGAATAAGCTTCCCGAGACCGAATCCTAGGTTCTGATGGTAACACTCGAAGGCGATTCGCGCGATGTTATCGGTAGCATATAGACAAAGAGGGTAAGTACTAGTTCGTGCGCGGCGTGTGTCCGGGTTCCTCACTGTCTATTTGGCCGGAATGTTGCAAAGATCTGGATGGCAGTTATGTAAGTAACCAAGTCGTTCGTGACGGCAGTCTCTTGGACGACCTGGCGAACTCTTCACATGGCCCGAGCAAATCGAATGGTGACAGATCAGCACGCGCTTTCGCAGTTCCTCTTAGACCCAAGAAAGTTGGTGCTAACCAACACCAAGGGACCCACTCTCTCTTCCACCTTCCATGTTGCTTAGCGAGCTCCTCAACAGCACCCTGTTCTCGGCAAGTAAGCTCCGCGCACTTGTCTACATACCTGCGCCCTGCTCATTCACCTCTCGTTATTCTCATCCCAGGGGATGTCAGCCAGTGAGACAATGATCCCTTTGCAACTGTATTTTCGAACTCACTATCATTTCCGTCGCGTAGATTCGATCGTGGCGACGTATCATTCATCATCGTCGCAGGTGCGATGGTAGCCTTTATGGTTCCGGGCCTTGGTTCGCACGTTTCTATGTCAAGAATTCAGTGAATTTTTGTTGACCCTGTTTGTTGTAGCGTTCCTCTACTCCGGTCTATCCAGGAGAAAATCCGCATTATCCTTGATCTGGGCCGTGACTGCGAGCAACGCCGTATGCATCTTCCAGTGGTACTTTTGGGGCTATTCGCTAGCCTTCTCTCCAACTGCGACCAATGGATTCATCGGAGATCTCGCCAACTTTGGCTTGATTGACGTGCTTGACAACCCATCACCGGGCTCACCCCTGATCCCAGCCTTGTTATACAGTTTCTATCAAATGGAATTCGCATGCGTAACAGTGGGAATCCTGGTGGGCGGGATCGCGGAGCGGGGCCGGGTTCTCCCTGCCATGGTATTTACGTTTGTGTGGATGACCCTCGTTTACTGCCCTTTGGCTTGTTGGCCATGGAATATTAACGGGTGGGCATTCAAGTGGGGTGTTTTAGATTACGCCGGTAAGGCTTATTATCACGTATGCGCTCATCACCCCACGACTCAATTCCTTCTATGGTTCACAGGTGGAGGGCCTGTTGAGATCGGCAGTGGGGTCGGTGGGCTTGCTTACGCCTGGGTTCTCGGCAAACGACAAGAGAAGGAACTCAAGAACTTTAGACCACATAATGTGTCCATGGTCAACCTTGGCACATTCATTCTCTGGTTTGGATGGCTAGGGTTCAACGGAGGCAGTGCGTTTGGTGCGAACCTCCGCGCAATCACGGCAATATGGAACTCCATGCTCGCAGCCGCTTTCG
Source organism: Pulveroboletus ravenelii (assembly GCA_038090235.1). Classification (NCBI taxonomy): domain Eukaryota; kingdom Fungi; phylum Basidiomycota; class Agaricomycetes; order Boletales; family Boletaceae; genus Pulveroboletus; species Pulveroboletus ravenelii. The sequence goes on along the minus strand of JBBPMH010000164.1, from coordinate 9,345 downwards.
GTGGGATTGTTTGGTGTCTCCTCGATTTTCGCCTAGAACGCAAGTACAGCATGGTCGGCTTTTGCTCGGGAACTATCGCGGGCTTGGTGGCTGCTACTCCGGCTTCAGGTTTCATCCCACCATGGGCTGCCGTCATCATGGGCATCGTCACTGGTGCAGTTTGCAACTATGCCACGAAGAGTAGGACTGTTGATAATCTCAGCAATTCGTCGTCTGATTTGTTCCTATAGTCAAGCTCTTCCTCAAGATCGACGATGCACTCGATCTCTTCGCCGAGCATGCTATGGGTGGCGTCATCGGCCTGCTTGCGAATGGCCTCTTCGCATCACACACCGTCATCGCCTCCGATGGTGTAAACACCAACATTAACGGGGGTTGGATTGATCACAACTACAAACAACTATACATCCAGTTTGCCTACGTCTGCGCTGTCTGCGGTTACAGCTTTGTGATGACAGCGGCCATTGCCAAAGCCATCGATCTAATACCTGGTCTCCACCTCAAGACAACCCCAGAGGGAGAAAGCCTTGGTTTGGACGACGTCGAGGTGAGCCTATGCCCATTCATCCGGATAGTTACAGCGCGTGATATTTTGCAACAGATCGGAGAGTTTGCGAATGACTATATCGAGGTGCAGAGAGATTACTCCCACTGGACGGCCCTCGGCGATCCTAGGAGCGAGCGAGCAAGTGAAGTACCAACAGTGGCCACTTATCCCAACGGAGACCAGCACGGGGAGGTGGATTTGCAACTGAAGGTTCATCATGTGGATACAGAGGAACCACCACTCGAACCCGTTCCGGAGAACCTTGGGGATGAAGTCACACCTGGAGTTATAGAAATTCAGGAGAAAACCCGCTTGTAGAGGGGAGACGCGAGAAAGGTCGAATATTATTTTCTATGTTCCACTCGTTATGCGACTATTTACTTCCTTAGTGTTATTTGCACTGAAGCAAATGTGATAGAACCACTGTATATGTAGAGCATATACAGCCCGAGCTCTCCGAGCCTTCTGAGATAAATCAACTTGTGACGAGAAGAGTGGCCAATAAAAAATTCGCGCCCCCAATCAGCAATCCCATCCCAGCACAAAGCCACTATCTTCCAAGACATGGGTAGCATTTTCACGAATACCAGCCTCGGTGTCAGAAATCAAGGCACCACAGATGCCTGAGCCAAACTCCTCATGCAAAAGGAGGTCGACAACGTTTCGCGAGGCGATAGTTTCAGTTTCCATCGTTGACATGAGCCTGTGAGCAATTTCGTCAAACAAGTGAGAGAGCGAGAAGATGGCATGACTCGCGGTTCGAATGCGTTCACGTAATAGAATCCCTGGTCAATCTTGACGGGGGGAAACCTGGCGGTGGAGGGCAATACTGGGTACGCATCCCACTGGCACGGCATATGAAAGGAGACAAATAAACAGTGCGTGACCACTGACCTCTTTCCTGTATACCCAACCAACATGGTCAAATACCTTCGAAAGCCACTCATCCGAGACACGCTGCTTCGAGAAGATCTTGACTTTCCATTCTTCTTCGTCGTTCCAGTGACCGCTCTCGTTCATTTTACTAACATGCCCATGATACGATAGTGAGTTGAACTCGGGTTCAAGTCCGCCAAACTGTATGCCCCGCGACGTAGTCAAAATTGATTTTGGTATATGGTCATCCGGGGACAAGCCGAAATAGCTTGCGTTCACATGATTATCTCGGGTGCTGAGGAGCGTGACGTGGAGATGGACGTATGGCTGTGGAAGAATTTGGTCGCCGAGGTCGGACGGAATCGAGATGCCCGTTTGGTAAAAAGGAGCAGTAAGAATGATGCCCTTGTACACTTGCGTCCCCGAGGAAGAACGAACAGTCCACAGAGATGAATCAGCAATACGGCTGATTTCTTCAACCTACATGAAAAAGAAGTGTTATTCAGGCTGTACGGCAGATCGCAGATAATGACACCGTACCTCTGTGTTGAGGTGAACATTGGCGCCCGACCTGCTGAGGAAATTCTCAAATATGTGGAAATTGCCTGAGGCCACACCGGACGCGCCGGTAGCAGCCATAGATACCATACACCCCATCCCGTGTATCTTATTGACATCCTGGAATATATAGCTACTTAGTAACACATCCCATTCCTCAACACAGGCACAATAACCCTACCTGGCCATAATTGACGCGTGTGGAAGCGTCAACCATCTCTTGTGCAAACAATTCAGCGACACCGTTTGCTGTAAGATAGTCGATGCACGTAGAATTAACAAGTTCATCCCACTGGAGCGCAGAAGCGAGGTCTGCGACATCATCCCACCGGGGCGACTCAGTTTTGTACAAATTCACAAATCGCGAAGTCAGATCTTGAACGCTTGGAAGCAGATCAGTAGAGTGACGCAAAAGAATCATTATATATTCACAGTTTTTGAGCCTTGGCCGGAGCAGTGTAACCATACCTCCATAAGATTTTGAGTGTCGTCCACCAACTCCTATAGTAATTGGAGCTGTCCATCTTGAGTCAAATAAAACATCAAAAACTGTTCTTGTCACTGGGCGAAATAGAGTACTTACAGAAAGGATGAACTTGCTACCATCCCATATCCCCATGTCCGAAAATTCGTCGCCAAAGTCGGCGAGACTGAGGTTGAACTCTTTCGATGCTCTCATCAAATTTTTGTTCGCGTCAACGAATATCGAAGCACCGAGTTCCATTGGCGCGTAGGCAGAATCACCATAAGGGTAGACAGCAATGCTCCCTAGGTGTTAGAGACCCATTAGTGAAGCTGGCACGCCGACTGAACATGGTACTCACGGCCCCCAATGTAGGACGCACGTTCGTAGACATCCACTTCCACATTGATTTCGGATCTTTCCTTGGCCTTTGATATCCAGAATGCTGCAGACGAGCCCGCAGCACCGGCCCCAATGATGGCTATGCGAGGAGTTGTGCTGGCTACTTGCTCCTCCGCGACAATTGTTTGGCTGGACTTGAGAAATGGGAGCTTGAACGGGAGTTGGAACGCACTCGAAAAACTTATTAACGAGATATATAAGATGGCATGCGTGAACGAGTGCATCCTAGATGCAATCCGTGCAAAGGGTGTGGTAGTTATAGTTACGCTTGGACCCGGGAAGGCGCAACATGGGAAATAAAAGCTCCGCAAATTTGCGAAGGCTATTACTGCTTAGCTTGGCTCTTGCTCCTGAGGCCTAATGGTTCGCCCCGCACTTCCCCGTCCAGTGTATCAGGTAACTGCATATGCTACTCGATGCATTCATTATTCTAGTTCTTCGACCGCATCGTACAACTACAAATACGCTGACAAGCTCCAGCAGAAGGCCCAAGAGTGAGCATACTCATCTTCTGTGCGTTCCTGCAATGCGACTCTGACAAGTGCATTCTCATACTTGTCGCGTCTTCGTGTTCATAAATGCCGGACCACAGAAAGGGACTTGGGCTTGAGGAGTTGAAGTCACAAGCTCGTGAGGAAGCTTGTCGCAAGCAGAAGCAAGAGGCTGCCTCCCTTCTCGCGTCATTCACGAAGGCTGACAATGGGCTCTCGCATGTGAAGGATTGGTCCAATCCCTCAGAAGGTGCGAGAACTTCCAATACACGCAAAGACAGCTCCCCAGTAAAGGCGAGTATTCTGGAAATATTCGTTTGCAGCAGTACTAAGCTCTTCCACTGACTCCTCAGCCACTTTCTTCCATATTGAATCTCTCAAAACTTATGGCTACACCGCACACACCATCACAAGTATCTGCGCTGTGGACTGCGTATCATGCATCACGGACCAAGGGTACTGGAAGAGGCTACATTTGTGCTTCCCTCCCTTTGGAATCGTACAATGCAATGACGCGTGTTGCGAGAAAGTATCCAGTCTTCGTTGTGCCGGTACCTAGGGAGACTAACCCAGGTTCATCAACCGGCGGAAACACTGGCACAGCCCACGAGTCCTTCTTCTTACAATGGGACTTCTATCCAGCTCCCCCGGCTCCCTCTGCCATGGAACCGAACCCGTTCGAACCCGTGACGCCAGGTCCCTCAAACCACATCCCGGAGCCCTCCACTGTCTTATTTACACCACTTGAAGAATACAAACTTCGCACATCCTTCGCGACACCGTACCTGGTGTTGACGTTTTACACCGATCTATCGCAGTCGCACGGGATAGTGTTGCTCCGCGGAGAGATCACGCCGTCCTCAGCGGCTGCACAGCCGGGGCAGGAACCTCCAGAACGATTCCTCCTCAACCAAGTTGATGCTCAACTGCTGGCGATGAGACTTCAAAGATTTTATTTGTGGGAAGGGGCTAGAAAGGATGATGATGATCTAACCGCCGAAACGTTGCTGAAACAATTCCATGAGGAACCCGAGAGGTTTAGTTGGCAGGACCTGCTAAGATCCTCGAACGTCGTTGCTTGAATCCACTAGTTTTCATCCTACCGCGACAACATCCGCCATCGAGTTCCCATAATACCAGACACCAACTTACGGGAGTGAACAATACCAAGCACAGTAAATTTACTACACTGAAGTAATCAAAGGGGCCTCCTTAATCCACTCGTTCTTTACGAGCTCCTTGTAGGATGAACGCGAGTAGTTCCAGTCTTGCCGTCTCCTACGTACCCAGCTACGACGTTCCCACTACTCGAATAAGAATGGAACCCGGACAGCTGTCCAGTCGAGCGCGCCACCCTCTGCGAGTGACGTTTCCGATGGCCTACGATATCACTGCACACTGGGCGCCAAGGTCTTGATACTGCCGACAATCAATGAGCATTTCAGATTGTAATTAGTTGTTAGGGGTGCCGAGAGCAATAAGGCGTTTGAAGTTGTGCACCGTCATGAGTATGTTCAGGACAAAGGTTCGCCACTTGGGGATAGGTAGCATGGGGCCGAGAGCTGACAGAACGGGCTCGTTGTCCCGCTCGCCCTTCAAAACGGTTACGCGTGTCATTCCTGATTTCTTCAGGGAGCTTCTGCGGAGGGCAGGCGAACATGACGACGGTATCCGGAGCGTCGAGTGCATCTTTGACGAGTACTACGTGCATGTCGGGCGGCACTAGCGTCTACAAAGGAGGGCATGGGTGCAAAGGTCAGCTAAAACAAGCCCATTATTAGTTGCCCACTTGCCCAGTTGCGATGTTTCGGGGTTGCCGGGGCGTTCGTGCCAGAACAAACCAACCGTACGGTGCATTCGAAGACGACGGTACCCACAAGGGGTCCATAGTGGGTGCGGAAGTGGCTGATGGTGGCTGCACAGTTGCCTTAGACTCATGTGCGACCCCCGAGGGCTTACGATAGCCCTCTAGAGACTCGGTCATTCTGAAGGACTGACACCACTATCTGCGCTGGTAGCTCATGCCTGTTTGCTGTGGACCACCTCATCTCGGATGGTATGATTGTCTCCAATACTATCAGTCACTTGTTGAGCCCAATCTCCCGACGCGTGCCCATTCGTCACGACACACAGCGGGTGCAGCAATCCCGAGTCCAGGTCTGTCCGGAATATCTGTGTAGCAGATAGGAGTCCTTGGCCAGTCCCCAGCTTTCAAAGCCTCTTCCTCCAACTCGAGAATAGCTCTCCCGAGTTCACCCCCAGACTCCAACTCAAGCTTCTTCATATCCCTCCCATACGATCGGCTGAATGCGTCCACCATCCCCCCTATCACATCATGAACTTCGATCTGCTTCCCAGTTGCCAACGCTATGCAGCCGGCTTTCACGTTTGCTAGCCCACAAGCGACCACTTTGTCAAACCACTCCAGGGGCTCTCGAGTGACGTTCATCGCAAATCCGTGCGTCGCGAGTCGATGGCGTACTTGGACGCCAATACTAGCAACCTTTGTCGCAGGGTCCAAAAACACACCAGTATGTTCCGAGGGAACGTGCGTGAGTTCGTGAGCGCTCGACAGATAGTTCTGAATCATTTTCTGCATTTTGCAAACGTATTCACGTATACCGGTGGGCGGAGATGTGCGACCCAGGTCAAGGAGGGGGTAACCAACCAGTTGGCCAGGTCCATGATAGGTCAGTTGACCGCCTCTGGGAGCCATGACAAAGTCAGCACCGATCCTCATCAGGCGAGCACGCTCCGTCCGAAGTTCGTGTTCGGTTTGCCGACGTCCCGACGTATAAACGGGCCTATGTTGCAATAACAGGAGGATATCATGATGAGACGACGCACGCCGTGCGGTAAGCTGAATCTGGTGGATTTTCTCTTGCAACGCGAGCGTCCTCGCGTAGGGTAGCGGCGTTTGGAAGCTATGGTAGAACACAGGCGGCAGGGACATGTGAGAGTTGTGCAATAGCGGAACGAGGTCGGCTGGCCAAGTCGCGATTTTGCTTTCACTCGAACCAACATGTACACACATGTACATAAGGGCCCAAGTCAAATGCTCGCTCAGAGTCACCCAGACTGAGGATTAAAGGTACACACGTCATTTAGACGTACGGCCTGTCCTCGGTCAGGTCACAGTCGTGGCCAACTCATAGTACGTCACACAATGTCATCTCCTAGACATGGCGGTCTCAAAGCTCTAAGATATCGCATGTTCTTACTGACTTCTTCAAAACCAACAGAATCAAGTGAAAAACGAATATTGAAACCTTCACCAGACGTATCGTCTTATGCCATTCGCTTCATGACAGTGGCTTATCAACGGTATGTGCGAGCAGAGGACCCCGCTAGTCATGCACCGCGCGCTGCCTGGGTCAGCGCTTCAACTTTTTTTACTTCGCTGAGTTGCCTTTTCTTCCACAACTCGAGTTCACTCTGTGCATTGGCATGCCCATCAATCTGTCCGGTCAGTGGGTTTACCTGTGGAATGAGATAGTCCACCGTCGGCCCTGGACTACCGGACCGAATCAAAAGGCAGTGGTCACGACATGCTGCATCCGCTCCTCGCAAGAAGCACAGCAACTACTGTTGCTTCGCCCATCGTGTTTTGGGTGGGGATATTCGCCTCACTTCCACCGAAACTGTGCAAAACTGGGCGCCGTTCCATAAAAACATGTCGAGGTAGCCCCCCAACCCTCGGATGCCACGATTCGGGTCAACCTTGACATTAAATGGTTGGCATCGACTACATTGACGGACGGGAAAATAGAGCGTGCCAGGTTAGGTCTCGTATCACACATGCAGTGCTGGTAATTAGCGTACAACTAATGATGATATGAGAGTAGAAAGAGAGATACAATGCCTTTCAGATGTCAGCAAAGATGCTTTCTGATCAGAAAAATCCGAGACCGCCTGATTTGGGGTGCTTGGGACGGGTTTGGGGGGTTTGGGGCGAGCCCCACGCCATATTGTCGTCCTCGAGCATCTCTGCCTGCAAAAAACAAGCGTTGGGTACAATTATGTGCTCTCAGAAAATGTGACGCTCACATATCCGCCGTCATTGCGACTTGCAGACGCCGGTGAGGATTTTGGTGGCGACGGCTGGTGGTCCTGCGGGGCAGTCAGGCAATGGATTTGGTGGGCACGCCTGACCTACCGATGTAAGAACTGAGAAGTTGCTCGAGTTGGTGCTCTGCTAACAGGAAGTACACTCTAAGCCAAAATACTACATTTCGTGACGCTTCATCGGAAGCTTACCTTGGTGCTACTGACGGAGCGCTTCGTGAATAAGGAAAGAGAGAACATTGCAACAGGGGAGAGAGTACTCTGATTCGAACGACGCAAACAAGCGAGGATAGGATGCGTGATGTTGCTGAGCGATAGGCGAGGGAACTTAGACGGGCTCAGACAGATAAGGGGGGCCCAGTCGAGGGATTCGAGCTGGGTACTCCTATAGCGTCGTCTACTGCTATATACCCTACTACTCTATTATATGAGTAATCTCTTAGTGATACGATCGTCATGATGACTGTTCTGATCGTATGGATTACTGTTGCGATCATTCTGATTATGTGGGTGTGGCTTGTACATGTTTGGTCCTAGTGGCCAGACACTAGTGGCGCTACAACACGTAACAATCCTCCGCTTTATAACCTCAGTTGGCGGACATCCAACAACAGGTGAAGGCGATGACGGGCGGTTACTAGACGAAGTCACACACTCATATGCCAGCTACCCTGTCCTCGTCAATGTGATGGTGCAACCTTGCCCAAATCTGCGACACCCAGCCAATTCCGAGAGTCGAAGGAGACAGACACAGACATACAGCTTGTGTCGCTCCGGCTCTGCTCCAGCTCGATATCTTCATCACACGGATGGCCCGGAACAATGACCGGTTTCTGGGACAGAGCTCTCGTAATCGGTCCATCGGAAAGGCTATCACATTTCAATTAGTGCGCCAACATGCACTGCAACGTCGTCCGTCTCCGCACTCACAGCGCAAACAGCGTAAATATTGCTGCAATAATCCGTGTTCCACTGGCCGGCGGACAAGAGTATCGTTGATCTGCGCTGACTGTCCACGGTCCGTGCCCGTCCCCGCCCCGTCCCCCTCTCGTCTTCGCGGGGAAATGTTTATTTTGTCCCCCGTCTATTTCTGTCAAGGTTGATCAAGATCCTAACGGTTAACCCCGGTAGGCGAGAACCGATGGTGTTCTAGTCTACGCTTATCAACCCGCTCCGACAACTTGTCCCCGGAAAAATAGAGAATTGTTCCAATGCCTAAAAAGACACGCCGATACAGCCGTCTCATGGACCCCATGAACTATCACTGCCTTCCATGGGCACTGACGGATATATTTATATTGTAGGTTCTTAAGTTATTCCGCCATGATATAGCATACGGCTTGGACGTATGAGCCTTAACGCGTTGGTCCAAATGACTCAGGTACGTTACCACAACGCTGCCAATCGCCCGAGGACTATGTAACATCATCAGGGGATTCTGGTTCATTATTTGTCTCTGGTTCCCTGGGAATAACCCTCTCTGCACCTTGTCCCCATTAGTTTGGATTTGCACTTGACAGAATGGGGGTCTCACCACCAAACGCGGGGTAGATCCAGTATCCGATTTCAGGTGTTGAGTTGGTGAGACACTCGTTCTGTTCCATTCCTCCCTATTGAATCGACGCATTGCACAAAATTGCCCCGTGGCTGCGCTGTCCGTTGTCTGGGTACCTTACCAATGATCAGAGATCCTCACATTGAAATCCAGGACCAGTGCTCGCTAGTACTGTGCTGCGTGCGGCCCCTCTTTCAACTCGTGCCCCTCAGCATGAAGTTCCCAGCGAGGGATACCGCCTCTGTTTCATTGCTTTGCAAACTGACCAGCATCGCCTTGGCTGGTCACTAGCTTTTTCACGAATATCAAACAAACAAACCCCAGATCGCCATCATCCTAGGTGTTATTCGTTCACTTGCCGCCTTGCGTATGTACATCTGGCAAACAC
>JBBPMH010000163.1:0-49410 GCA_038090235.1 Pulveroboletus ravenelii | reverse complement strand
ATAATTTTCTCTGACAAAGTTGATTACATTGTCAGAAAATGTTATAAAATATTTATTGTGAACCTTGCCTATTTCCTAGGCGGAATTTGTTTATGGATATGTGCTGACTAAGTTGAAAACACTTATCTGTTCATGCCCAAGGTGTAAGGTCCTGTTCAGATATGTCATTTGTTGAAACATACAGTGATTGGTTGTGTTTGGCTAGTGGCTGAGAGCTTGGCATCTCCTTCTGTAGTTGGGATGGAGACCAAATTCTGTTGACTTGTTCTTCACCTGAATAATGGCTTCAATGATTAGCTATCAACCTTGCCCTTGTCTTTGTCAAGCTGACGAAAATCAGCACTATATCATTGAGCAGGTAATCACTGTGATCAGTCAGATTGATAGTGCAATCATATCAATGTCACAAGATATGCAATCAATGGGCAAGATGAAATGGACCAAGTGGGAGGTAGATGCACTCATCAACTTCCTCTATGAGCATTGTTTTGAGTGCATGGAGGCTACTAACTTCAAGGACACTACTTTCAATGTGGCAGTCACCCACCTTCAACTGCTTTTAATTAGTGGTAAGCTGAAGGATCTAAAAAGCATCAAGTACAAGTGGGGTCAGGTAAGTGATTATTTCTAGATCCCTATCGATCTCTAACATGAACTACAGATCAAAAGCACATTTATAACAATTTGTACTTGGTGCAAGAAATCTGGGGTCCACTGGGACAATGACAGAGGGGCCAATATCGAGGGAACTGGAGTGGGTGAGGTTTTTGATACATTTGTCACACAGAAGGTAATCATACATGGACTAATTTACTGATATACTGATCTCCCTCTTTTGCAGCACCCGCTAATAAAGGAGTTTCGAAACCAGGGTTGGAAGTACCTTAACAAAATCAATGAGATCTTTCCAGGAGATAGAAGTTCAGGTGCTGGGACCTATCAGGGTGGTACCAGTGGCAGATCAGCTCCAGTCAGCTCCCACCGTCAGGTTACTGATGGTGGTGGATCTGGTTCCAGCACCACGCTCCCTAATCATCAAGCCATTGCACAACTGGTTATGTCAACCATGACCACGACTGGTTTGCCCACCATGTCTGCACCTCAGACAACCCCTGCTATTTCAGTAAGCAACGCCGTCCCTACACCATCTTCTTTGCCTGCTGGGGTCAGAACCGTATCATCTAGCTCCAATAAATGTGCGCACAGCATGATAACCCTGGATGAAACCAACAAATCTCTACTCTTCTCACTGGCTGGTCCCTTGCTCTCCACAATCTCATTCCCCTCCATTCACAGCAGCAAATGTACTCACACCTCCATCTTGGGGGGTTGATGTGTTAGAAAAAATAACCCGGTCAACATACTGAACATTACGCTCCATTCTGTCTCCTCCTCCATCCAACACCTAAATGACACTATCACAACCAAATTTGTTGACCTGCTGAGGAGCATTGAGGTTGCCTTTGACCTGCTTTTCAAGCAACCCAACATGCCAGCAGAGCATTAGCGGTTTTTGGGCAAGTACCTCCTGGAGCATCCCAACATGGCTGTCACATTCATGGCTTTCCCTACTAATGATGCTTGTCTTGATTTCACCTCAGATTTATTTATGTCTTACAGTCCCCAGGCCCCGGGTTCAAGCGGTGATGCAGCATAGTGGTTGTTTGTGCTTGTAGTTTTTTTGTAAGTGTACTGTAGCAATGTGAAGTGATGTATTGGACATAGTGGTGTTAGGGCTCAGGCTTGGGCCTAAAGCCCAGGCTTGGGCCTGAAAAGCCCAGGCTTGGGCCTGACAAAACCCAGGCCTGAGCCCCAGGCCTAAAGCCTTGGGCTTGGGTCTGGGCCTGGGCCTCACCGGTGTGGTGGGCGCACCGTCATGATGCCCTGCTCCTGCTGTGCTCTTGCCTGCATTGTCATCACTGGTGTGGCAGACACACTGTCACAGTGCCCTTGCCCATATTGTCATTGTCATTGTGGTGGTGGGTGTGCTGTTGCATACCCTCACCCACGTTGTCGTTATCGTTGTGGTGGTGGGCATGCCATTGCATACCCTCACCCACATCATCATTGCTAGCATGATGGATGCACTGTCATGGTGCCCTGCTCCTGCTGTGCTCATGCCCACGTCGTCGTCACCAGTGTGGCAGACACACTGTCATGGTGCCCTCGCCCACATCGTGGTGGTGGTGGTGGTGAGTGTGCCATTGCGTACTCTCGCCCGCCTTGTTGTCCTTGTGGTGGTGGGTGCACTGTTGCATACTGTTAAGAACAGAACTCTGAGGGGTAACTCCGGAACTCCGGAGTTTGCACAGGACTTCGGCTTTACCATATGTGGTATGCCCTGTCACAAGTCTGGGTGTCCTGAATTTACAGAAGGTTGGGCAAAGGATCAAAGGGGACCTTGTTGCAAGCAACAGAGGTCAGAGGAGAGCCGTCAAGGCTCAAGCGGAGGGTCAGAGAAGATGGGGAGTGTCTTAGTCGATATTCGAACTGAGGTATCTACAATATAATACGGAGTCTTATATATGGAGGGGAAGCATTGGTATGGGGACCAGTAACTCGGAGCCAGAGGCAGAGTAGTTACAACGGAGCTGTGCTCCTAAGCGGAGCACAGGATTGGAGGGGCTATGAAGGAAACAGGTGGTGTACAAGGTAAGTGTTACGCTCGATCCTGAAGGGTTGAAGCATGAACTTGGCTGAAGGTCAAGGATGAGGATTGTTATCAGTGAGCAGCTGTTAACAGGATGAGGACAAAGAGCGTAACCTGCAGATGGCAGGGTCAAGGGTTCTTATCAATGAACAGTTGATGACTTTCAAGGTCGAGGAGTCTTGCCTAGCAACTAGCTAGCAAGGGGGCGAGGGCAAGAGCAAAGTGCTCAGTCGAGTGTAGAGCGAGGACATGCAGAAGAAGCAAGTGAATTGCCAAGTAGGTCTAAGTTAAGGGGACAGGTAGACCTACGAGGGTTTTTATAGTACATCAGGAAACAACAAAGTAAAACAAAGACAACAAGAGAACAACAGAGATTGGTAAACGTATGAGTAAACCAGTGAATAGCAAAAAGGATGTGGTGACTAATGGTGGAGCTATGAGCCCGATATGAGAGAATCGGGCGAGGAGACTAATGTTCAATGACAAGCAGAGGAAACAAGGTGGAAACAAGTCAAGATACGGAGTAAAACGTAACAGTAAGTGAGAAATGGAACGTAAGTAGAAATTACTAAGTACAAGGTCTGGAGGGTCTAGGGTGCGTGCTTATTGAGAATGCACCAGAGTTTGGGGAAATGGGGCCAGAGTTGGGTCCAGAGTTAGGAGTTGCATGGAATATGACACATACCCTCGCCTATGTTGTTGTGGTGGTGGTGGTGGGCACACTGTTGCAAACCCTTGCCCACCTTGTCGTGGTTGTGGTGATGGGCATGCCATTGTGTACCCTTGCCTGTGTCGTTGTCATTGTGGTGGTGGGCACACCATTGCATGCCCCTGTCCATGTCATTGTTGCTGGTGTAGTGGACGCACTGCCATAGCGCCTTCATTGTTGTTGTGGTGGTCATGGGTGCGCCATTGCATGTCTTTGCCCTCATCATTGTCACCACTGTGGTAGATGCATGCGACTCATGGTGTTACCATCTTTGCTTGTCACTAAGTGATTTGGCCCAGAGAGAGAGAACAGTAGAGAGCGGGTTTAGGTGAAGGCATGAAGTGCCTCCTGGCTGCGATCTATATGAAACTGTGGGACCCGAGCATCAGCTGCGTGGGCAGGCTGGGAAAAGCCTTGCACACAGTTGGTCATGGGTAGTCAGTCTGAAAGAACATGACAGCGAAGGGTCACACGAGGCGGTTCTTGAGAAGGTCACTTGTGTGACGCCGAAAGAACCAGGAAAAGGGTGAGACGGGTGGGCGAAAAGAAGGAAAAAGGTCAGTGCACGGCTTGTAGGCTGGCTAGTGAGAGAACAAAAGATAGAGCACTGCTGGCACACAGCCACTCAAGCAAAGACAAAATTCTATTCCTACTCGCGTACTCATACTACTAGAATAAGCATATATGTGGTAAGTCGTGGCTCAGGGGTGTCCACTGTATGGTTCATATTGTGCACCATAATTCCCACCCTCCTCCTCATTGGATGTGTCATCAGACTCATTGCACTCACTTGATTCGTGTCTCTGGATAAAATTGTGAAGTGTGGTGAGTGGATTGTACTTGAGTGGGAGGAGTAAGATTTGGTAGTGACATTTGAGAATACTGAAGATCCATTCAACAACATTACGGGCTGATGAGTGATGAAGGTTGAAGAGTTCTTCCTTGTTCTGTGGCCTGCCAAGGAAGGAATTAAGAAAGTAAGGATAAATATAACATAACTTGCCTTTTACTTGCCTGAGCCCACTCCGCAAGATGATAATAGGTGTTGTGATATGGAATGAGGAGCTGTGGTCATAAGGGGTAGCCAGCGTCCATGAGTAGAAACTTCCCTGGTGGAATTTGCAGATCAGTTGATATTGTGTCATCATATACATGCACATCTGTCGACAAACTTTCCCAGCCAGTGAGCATGTATGTGAAATTCAAGTTGAAGTCACAAATGAAAAGTGTGTTCTGTGAGAGGAACCCTTTTCAGTTGCAATATCTCCCATATATGTGGGCTGGGGGCGAAACTGGGATGTGACTGCCATCAATTGCACTGATTGCATCACGAAAATAGGGCCAGAATTTGAAGTTATTTTGGATCTTTTGGGAAGTAGTCTCTCCAGCTGGAAACTGAATGAATTCTGTATAGAACGGGGCACTAGCGAGAGCATATAATATTTTCTTGAAATAGCTACAAAAGGGTGAGATCTATGAATTAAAGTGCTGAGTGACTTACCAAGAGATCATCTCATTAGAGCATTGAAAACACTCTTCAACATGACATGTAGTGAGCCCTGTTACACAGCTATATAGGAAAATCACAACCTGCTCTTTAAGAGTAACATTGCGGGTATCTGCAAGGCCAATCAAGTGCAATTCTGTTACTAGATGTAAAAAGACATCACAGGAAAGTCCTAGTTCTAACTGGATGTGATCTGGATGACCACATATGAGCTCTGAGACCCACTGATAGCCTGAAAGTGCTGATGTATGATATGGCACAGGCAAGGTATTGATTCCAGACAGGATTTCAATCGCTATGGTTAGGAGGGCCTGAGCCAATTTAACTATGTGCAGGACTATCTTTTTGCGAAAATACAAATCAGATGTGTCATGGGGTATTGAGGAAAGCATTGTGACTGTGTATGTGCTTAATCTATGTGACTACATGGGCACAAGGGCTCATTGTTTAATGTTTAACCTCCACCCCAACTATGGAAGGAGATGCCAAGCTCTTAGCCACTAGCCAAACACAACCAATCACTGTATGTTTCAACAAATGACATATCTGAACAGGACCTAATATATCTTTGTTTGAGATGTTATTGTAGCTACACCTAGTGATCTCCTGGCCCAGCTTGGCCTGAAAGCCCTGGCTTGGGAAATTATGAGCCAGGCTCTGAGCCCACACAAGCCCTCAGTCAAAGCCTGGCCTGGCCCAAAGCCAGGGCTCAGGGCCCAAGCTATGGCCTGTATGGCATAGCACATGCATTGGTTACATTTAGCATAATAGTACCTTACAAGTAATACTAAGTGTCTGAAACATTGCTGTCTATTTCATCACTAGCCTTATTACCATCTTCCTCACTCATCTCATCCAGTATGGTAGCCTCAGTGAGTAGCAACAGGTCTGTGAAGAACTAAGTAGAAAGGCAGTGATGCCCACTCAGCCACTGCCTAAGATGTAACAGGAATGACTGAATTCACCTAAGTAGAAAGGCAGTGATGCCCACTACATTACTCAGTAAATGATACTAAATAGTGAAAACAAAGTCAACTTAACTCAGCCACTGCCCAAGATGTAGCAGGAACAACTGAGGGGAGTTCTGAGAATGAAATGAGAGTATATATAAGATGGGTGGAGATGTGAGCACTAACTCCGACCAACTCCAAAAGGGAAGTCTGGAATCCATAAGTGAATAATGAGAGGGGACACAGCTCCAGAACAATGGAAGCAGTCAGCACCAAAGATAAAGTTAGGAATGGAGGAGTGAAGTAGTAAGTACCTTGAGCACCATTTGGGCTTCAACTTCTGTCACTCTGTTTTGACAACTCTGCCCAGGGTATTGGACTCTGGTGCATGGCAACTGACCACACCTAGTGTTAAGAATGTATCTCCAAGGACAACTCTGGAACTCCAGAGTTCAAACAGGGCTTCAGCTTCACTGTATGTGGTGCACCTCTGTCACAAGTCTGGTTGCCCTGAATTTACAGAAGATTGGGCAAGGGTCAGAGTGACCTTGTTTCAAGCAATGAAGGTTGAGGGAGGATCAGAGGAGAGCTGTCAAGGCTTAAGCAGAGAGTCAGAGAGGACTGGGGGAGTCTTAGTCAATATTTGAACTGAAGTATCTACAACATAGTATGGAGTCTTATATATGGAGGGGGAGCACTGGTAAGAGAACTGGTAACTCAGAGCCAGAGGTGGAGTGGTATCAACAGAGCTGTACTCCTAAGTGGAGCACAGGATCAGAGGATCAGAGGGCTATGAAGGAAACGGGCAGTATATAAGGGTAAGCAAGAAATGGAATGTAAGTATAGTAAGATGGAATTATCTAAGTACTATCAAGGACTACAACTCTGAAGTACTCCAAGCACTCCTATTGAACTCTGACTAGACATGATCAGTCATGGTCAGTTGCTGTGCACTGAAGTCCGGTACCCTGGGCAGAGTTGGCAAAACGAAGTGCCCAGAGTTGGAGCCCAAATGGCACTTGAGATACTTACTACTTCACTCCTTCATTCCTAACTTTATCTTTGGTGCCGACTGCTTCCATTGTCCTGGAGCTGCGCCCCCTCTCATCATTCACTTATGAATTCCAGACTTCCTTTTCAGAGTTGGTTGGAGTTAGCACTCGCATCTCTGCCCATCTTATATATATACTCATTTCATTCTCAGGACTCTTCTCAGTCGTTCTTGCTACATCTTAGGCAGCAGCTGAGGTGAGTTGTCCTTGTTTTTCACTATTTAGTATCTTTTACTGAGTGTTACATTTCATTATTATCTTGACTTGTCTCCAACTTGTTTCTCTGTTTGTCATTGAACATTAGTCTCCTCGTCTGATTCTCTTATATCGGGCTCATAGCTCCACACTTAGTTATCCCATCTTTTATGCCATTCATCCATTGACTCATATGTTTAGCAATCCTTGTTTACTCTTTGTTGTCTTTGTCCAATCTTGTTTCCCTTCTGTGTACTATATAAACCCACTTGTAGGTCTACCTGTTCCCTAGCTTAGACCTACTCGGCAATATATCTTCTTGTCTCCTCTCATGTCTTTGCTCAACACTTGACTAAGCGCTCCGCTCTTACCTTCATCTCCTTGCTAGCAAGTCACTAGGCAAGATCTTTGACCTTGAACCATCGTCGGCTAGTCGCTGGATGAACCCTTAACCCTGCTAGTTGCAGGCTACGTCCCTTCTCCTTGCTTCACTGTAGCAGTTTGCTGACAGCTCCCTTCATCCTTGTCACTTAGCCGAGTCAACATCTTGACCCTTTAGAATCAAGTGTAACACTGAGTAATGTAGTGGGCATCACTGCCTTTTTACTTAGGTGAATACAGTTGTTCTTGCTACATCTTAGGCAGCAGCTGAGTGGGCATCACTGCCTTTCTACTTAGTTTTTCACAGGTTATAAGCCTCGCTAGCACACTCTAGCAATCCAGACATCTATTGTTACGATTTGGTTATATGTACATGGGACCCCTATTCTTTTTCCTAAACAACCCCTCTGGTTCACCACCGGAACTGCTACCCTAACACCACCAGACCATCCACAACCACAATGGCCACCCTTGGTCCCCAGTCTATGCCTATCCGACACTTGTCCATGTCTACCTTGACACCCGTTTACCTTGACACCTGTTCATGACTACCCCGACATCAGCCTACCCAGCCTCTGTTGCTGCCCAGCACAACCTGTTGACAGATTACGCCAACACTGCCACAGGTATCCCCCGTGACTTTGTCACATCCTCCCATTGTTCTTTTGTGTTCCTTCACATTCTGTGACATTCTTCTCTCTGTCATTCTTGTTTAGCCTTTGAATCTTAGATCCCCTCATCCGATCCTCTTATCGGTCTCATGTCTCTCTCTTGACTCATCACTCCTCTTTCACTATTTGTCCTCTGACTCATCTGATTCATAAGCCTTGTTTACCCTCTGTTGTTCCACATTTGTCCCCCTTTGTTTACACCGTGTATATAAACCTGCCTTGTAGATACACTGTTTCCCTAGCTTAGATCTACTTGGCAATATACTTGCATCTCTCTGTGTGTCCTCGCTCCACACTTGACTGAGCGCTCTGCTCTTACTCTTGTCTCCCTTGCTAGCAAGTCGCTAGGCAAGATCTTTGATCTTGAACCTTCGTCGGCTAGTTGCCAGACAAACCCTTGACCCTGCTTGTTGCAGACTACATCCCTTGTCCTCGCTTCACTATAGCTGATTGCTGAAAGCTTCTCTCATCTTTGTCACTTAGCCGAGTCCGTGCTTGACCTTTTGGGATCAAGTGTAATACCTATCAAACAACTCAAATTTCCTCTTGTGACCTTCCCCTCAGAATTACCTACAGGACCCTACCATCAGGGTCCACACCCTTTGCTAGAAACCACCTAGCCACAAACATGTTGGAATCAAAAACACCTGATACTGTAACCTGCCCAGTTCTGACAGGATCCTCAAATTTCCAAATATGGAAACTCTGAATCACAGCAAAGCTATGCCGAGAAAAAGTCCTAGGTGTTGTTCTGGGCACTGATGTTGCTCCAACCCCATCCTGAACATCTTCGCCACCCTCTGCTAAGGAGATTCGGAAATGGACTGAACGAGATGAAAAGGTACATGGCATAATCCAGGACCACATCTCCAATGCACTGCTACTTAAGATGCAGGCCCACACTGATGTCAAAGCCCTTTACGATGTACTCCTAAATATTCATGAAGTCTTGAACCTCACCTTCGCCTTTTACTCCTACTGTCAACTCTTTGACTCCACCTGGGACAGCGCCTCCTCCATCTCTGACCACATCGCTTCCATCCAAACCTTGGAAAACCAACTGGCCAGAATGAAGTTCAGAGTAGATTCAAAGGTACTTGCCTTTATCCTCCTGAACTCCCTCCCCAAATTACTAGAGTGGAGCTCCTTCACATCTTCAGTCATCAACACAGTGGAGGAGAGCAAACTCACTTTTGATGCTGTAGAAACCAGAATCATCACTGAGGAAGCCCGACTGAACCCACCTGAGACCTCTGAAGTGGCACACAAGGCCTCCAGAAAACAAGGCAGTCATCCAAACAACTCCCAACGATGGTGTGATCACCACCAATACTCTGGTTACAATATAGATGAATGTCAGGCATACCAGGAGTGGGTGAAGGAACTCTGAAAGGGTGGGAGAAAGAGAGAGAAGGAAAAGGCAAACACATTAGAGGACCCTTTGGAGCAAACCTCTGAAATCTTGGAGCAAGCAAACATAGCTAATGCATCTGTATCCAAGTCCTTAATCAAACACGTTCAGGCCTACCTATCATCTGAACCAGCCAAATCCAAATTGGAAAACATCATTGTCAACTCTGGAGCAACATCCCATATGGTTCCACATTGGTCTTGGTTCCATACCTACACTCTGCTCCAAACTCCATGTTGGATAGCACTCGGAAATGATGCAACCATGTATGCCACTGGCATCAGAAGCATTATACTCCATTCTGTCATCAAAGGGGAAATCTATGAAGTAAATCTAAGCAATGTATAGGCAACTGCATGGGTATACTCCCGGGTACCCAGCACGTGACCCATACCTGCACCCACTGTGGGTGTGCAGCCAGAGGGGCAAGGTCAATGACAGCAAGTGAGAATGAAGACAAACAGCATGGGCAGGTAAGTGCACATATATATGCAGACTGCAGTCTGTGCATGCATGTGCACTCGCATGTCCATGTCTGTGCAAATGAGGGTGCTGATGTCCATAGGTGAGAGGGTGAGGCAGCACAGTGGTGAGACGGGAGGTGGGAGGTGGGAGGCAAAAGGGTGAGGGGTGAGCTGTCTCACCATCTTGCTGTCTTGCTGCCTTGCTGATGAGAGCGAGATGGCAAGGTGGTGAGGTGGTGAGGTGGTGAGATGGCATGGTGGCATGGTGGTGTGGTGGCATGGTAGTGAGATGGGAAGTGGAAGGTGGGAGGTGGGAGGTGGGAGGCAGGAGGCAGGAGGTGGGAGGTGAGAGGGTGAGGGGCAAGATGTCTCACTGTCTTGCTGCTCACCATCTCACTGGTGAGAGCGAGGTGACTCAGTGGTGCAGTGGTGAGATAGGAGGTGAGAGGTGAGGGGATGTGCAAGGGGGCGAGATGTCTCACTGTCTTGCTGTCTTGCTGGTGAGAGTGAGGTGATGAGGCAGCGAGAGGGTGAGGTGGTGAGGTGAGGTGAGGTGAGATGAGGTGAGGCAGCAAGAGAGCAAGGTGGTATAGTGGTGAGATGGCACAGGGTGGTGTGAGATACTACCTGCCAGTACCCACGGGTACTGGTGGTATGGATATGGGTATGGTCGCAAGTTATAAAAGTGTGACCCATATCTATACCCACATGGGTATGGGTATTGGTACCCACATGGGTTACCCATACCCATGCAGTTGCCTAGCAATGTACTGCTTATACCTGAGTTCTGACTGTCTTTGATTTTGGTGAACAAACTGGCCTCCACAGGATTATCCACTGTCTTTCCAGCAAACTCCTCCACCTGCTCTGTCAAAAAAGGATTGGAGATCGTCATGACTGCATGGCATACCCAAGGGCTCTATCACGCAAAGGTAAAACCAAAGACATATCTGGAGTCTGGACTTGCCTTGATAGACATAAACTTACTTCACCAACGCATGGGACGCATTGCACACTTGTGCATAGAACATATGGTCCAACAGGGCCAGTTAAAGGGCATAAACACCATCTCCGGAACTCCAACATTTTGTGAACCTTGCACTGTCAGAAAGATGAAGAAACTCCCTTTCGAGTCAGAAAGTGTTATCCGAGCATCCAGACCACTGCAAGTCATTCACTCCAATGGTGGAGGTCCAATACTCCCTCAATCCCAGGAAGGCTACAAGTACTGGCTCCTCATCATAGATGATTTCTCCCATTTCCCGTGGATATACTTCCTGAAAAAGAAGAGTGACGTTCTTAAGACCTACAACACTTGGAAAGAAGATGTCCAAAACTTTTTAAAACAGGAAATTGAGACAGAGGAACTCTCGGACATGCACACCCAATTTCTCCAAACAGATGGAGGGGGAGAGTACTCTAGGGCAGAGTTCTGAAAACAACTCTGAGTTGACGAAACAACCCAGGAAATGTCTGCACCTTATACTCTGGAGCAAAATGGACTTGCTGAGAGGATGAACCAAACCTTGTCTACACTCACAAATACTATGCTCAAGGACTCCCATCTCCCCAAGTCTTTCTGAACTGATGCAATGCCCACCACGGCCTATATCACTGTGTGAAGTTCCTGCTCTGCACTTCATGGCAGAGTACCATACCAGCTTCTGTTCAATCAAAAGGTTGATCTGAGGCTATTCCGACCCTTCGGATGCCTTGCCTATGTGCTCATACCAAAGGAAAAATGTGAAGGCAAATTCTGCTCACATGCGCAAAGATGCATCATGATTGGATACACTTATGGACAACAGACATACAAACTCCTTGACTTGGAGCATAAAACAATTATCTCCAGTCAACATGTTACCTTCCATGAATTCGGTATGATCTCCAGTGGTAACTTTGCCCCATGGAGGAACCCTGACGAGAACCAGTGGGAGGGTCTCCTGTCAAAGCACTTACTCTAGCCAGAGTGCAATGAACAAGAGGAGACTGACTCCACACCTCTGACACCTCCATATATAGAGGAAGCAGTGGGAGCACCAGAGCCTGACGATCTAGTTGAACTGCTCACCAGACACCTGGAACAACTCTGGATCAATGCTCCAGCCCCTGCTCCCACTCCAATTTCAGCTCCACCTTGTGAATCTACTCCACCTCCTGCTCTGGAGATACCTTCAGTCCAATCCTGATCACCATCTCGACCTCCTGCTAGAATTATAGCCAGTGTCCACCAGAGCTCCCGAAACTGCTGACCTGCAGATCGGAACAGAGATTATCAGTGAACACTAGATGAGGAGAGAGACAGAAGGAAGGAAAGTGCAACAGACAAAGTTGAACCTCCAAATGTAACTCCAGAGCCCACTGATGAGCAAAACATACCAGGAGCTTTCATTAGCTTGCAGGAGGAGCTAAATTACCAAACTTTCACAGGTGCCGCTGATATATCATTGGAGGACACACTTCTGAGCATGATAAGGGAGGCTTATGAACTCCCAGATGCAAACCTGTGGAGGTCTGCCATAGAAGACAAGCTTCTCAGTCTAAACACAAATAGCATGTATGAGACTGTCCCAATTCCTAACAGAGTAACTCTGATCACCTCCAAGCCTGTGTTCCACATCAAATGAAATTAGGATGGGAAGATCAAATGCTACAAAGTGTGGATCATAGCCTGAGGATTCACATAAAAGGAGTTGACTATCAGGAGGTTTTTGCCCCAGTTGCAAATCTGGATTCCATCTGGACAATCATTGCTCTAGCCGCAAAACACAACCTCAAACTAGATCAAATGGACGTCTCCACAGTGTTACACTTGATCCTGAAGGGTCAAGACGTGGACTCGGCTAAGGGTCGAGGATGAGGGATTGCTATAAGCTAATAGCTTTAACAAGACAAGGAGAAGAAATGTAGCCTGCAAATGGCAGGGTCAAGGGTTCGTCTGACAACTAGTTGACGATGTTCTATGGTCAAGGATCTTGCCTAGCAACTAGCTAGCAAGAGGACAATGGCAAGAGCAGAGCACTCAGTCAAGTGCAGAGCGAGGGCACTCAGAGAAAGCAAGTAGATTGCTGAGTAGGTCTAAGTTAGGGTACAGGTAGACCTACAAGCAGGTTTATATAGTTCCTAGGAGGAAAACATGGTGAGACAAGGACAATTGTAAAGTAAACATGGGTTGCTAAGCATATGAGTCAGTTGATGAATGGCAAAAGAGACGGGATGACTAAGTGTGGAGCTACAAGCCCGATACGAGAGAATTGGACAAGGAGACTAATGTTCAATGACAAACAGAGGAAACAAGATGGAAACAAGTGAAAACAAAAGTGAAACATAACATTACCCCCTGTTTAAGGTGAGGAGACACTGTTGACATCTAAAATTCCCTGTAGCTATAGCCAGGGGAACCAGTCATGTTGCTGTAAGCTTCAGTAAAGAAGGGGTCGTCGTCGGGAGAATCTGCACGAGGGGGAGGGACAGGGAGGGGACTCCCAGAGCGCCTATGAGGGCATGCACGAAACGGTTGTTGGCGGCAGAGTTGGCAAGAAGGTGGCGACAGTGACGGCGGTGAAGGGGGGAGTGTGGAACGATGGGAACGACCAGATGACGATGAGAAAGAAGTTCCTTCCGAAGGGCGGCAGGGGGAGCAAATGGTGGAAAGGTCAATGCGCAGCGGGGTTCGCTGGGGAACTCCAGCACAGCGGTGTACCATGGCATATTGATATTGCGCATGTCTGGGAGCCCAGGTGTGGCAGACAGGACACTCATAGAGTTCGCAGTTCACTTGTACGTGTCTGAGCCAGCAGCATTGGAAGCACACCTTTCTATAGAGTGGGTGGGACAATAGAAGGGGCCATGGGTGTCGTCCCCAATAGGAGAGTTTTTCACTTTCTAAGACTGCTATTTCCTCAGGGTCGAGGGGGGAGGAGAAGGCCAAGGGATTGTCGGTGTGCCCTAGATTGTCGAAGTGAGTGGTAATGGAGTGGTGATAGCAGGGATGGTTGAGTTCGGCCTTTTCAGCGAGGTAGCAGTCAAGGTCGACCAGATATTCCCCTAGCCTCATCTGATATCCGATAGATCCCAAATGTCCTCGGAGGACAGCGTGAATGGAGTGAAGATGATGTTTAGTGACAATTAGGTCAGAGTGGGAGTTAAGGGAGTCAATGAGCAGGTCCAGATGACAGACTTCTAGAAAGGTGTCAATTAGTGATGCTAAGGGGGAACCGGGGGTAAGGTCATCATCCATTGGGAGGGCGAGGTGGGGGTCGGCGACATGTGTCATCAGGAGACTATGGTAGTGTTCATCAGGGAGGTTGTTGCATAAGCATTGGGCATAGGCGGGAATGTCTGGGGGGCGGATTCCGTCATTGTGGCTATGGTGGAGGATTCGCCACTTGCTGATGGAAGGGTGAGGGGAATCGGGGCAGGCAGGGGAGTCAGTTGGAGAAGACAATGTTATGGAGGAGGGGGAGGTTGGTCCAGTTGTTGGAGAACCTGGTTGAATAGGATGAAGAGGAGCTCGAACGCTCTCTGTGGATCCCTGAACAGGCGGAACATCCATACCAGTAGTCGTTCCTGCTCCAGAAGAATTCAGAGCATTCCCGGAGTCAGGGGAGGGTATGCTGTGAGAGGGGCAAGAGGGGGCATCAGGGGTAGACATGTAGCGGATTATGTGGGAGATGGAATGGGGGAAGAACTTGGGATGGAGGCGTTTATATGCTTTCAGGACAAGTAGGGCATTGCTCATTTCTGATTCCGAAACCCATGAGTCTTCTTCTGCCAAGTAACCCTTCCATCGGATGAGGTATTGCCGATGGGGCGGAGTTCCTCAGTGACGTACAATCTTCTCAACTTCATATTCTTCTTCTCCTTCTATTAGGTCCAGTGATGGAGCAGGGAAGTTCCGTCCATGTACGTCATTTTTGCGATAGGACGATAAGAAAGAAGCATGGAACATGGGGTGGATTTTCCATGTGAGGGGAAGTCGGAGTTCATAGGAGATAGGCAATAAGACTTTTGTGATAACAAAGGGTCCTTCTTGTTTTGGGGCAAATTTAGGGCTGGTGAGGGAACATTTTAAGTTCCAGGCTTCTAGCCATACCTTATCTCCTCGTTTCCATGGGTTGAAACCTCATGTGTTCCTTGATTTCATTACTTGGCAAGCTAGCTCATGTGCTGCCAAGGCTTCATTTCTCATATGCGATAAGACTTTGAGTTGTGATTTGACAGCAGGAAGGTTTGTTTCGGAAATGATTGTGGGGAGAGGTTTCGGCTTGTATCCTATCATGAGATAGAATGGTGATTGGCCAGTGACTGAGTGGGGGTGATGGTTGTGAGCGAATTCCGCCATAGGAATATGTTCGGCCCAACTAGTTGGGTTATCATGGCAAAAGACCCGAAGGTACGTTTCGACTTCTTGGCTAACCCTTTCGGTTTCTCTGTCGGTCTGGGGGTGGTAGGTGGTAGAGAGGGCGAGGAAGTATCCGAGGAGGGATGTTAGGGATTTGGCGAATTCTGAGGCAAACTGGGGGCCTCGGTCTGATATAATCTTGTTATAAAGACCGAATCTGGTGTATACTTTATGAAAGAACAGGTGGGCAATTCCCTCGGCAGTGACAGTTTTCTTAGTTGGGCACAAAATTACCCCCTTAGTAAGCCCATGGTCGACCATGACCAAGAGACTATCAAAGTTCTCAGAAAGCGGGAGATCTGTGGTTAGGTCGCAGGAAATCTGTTGGAAGGGGCAAGTGCAGGAGGACGGAATGGGGGTGAGGGGGGCAACAGTGGGGTGGGTATTGACTTTATGCTGTTGGCATAGCACACAGCCCAGAACATAATTGCGGATGAAAGAGGCAAGGCCCAGCCACCAGTAGTCACGAGAAACAAGCTGATGGGTCTTCAGGAAGCCTGGGTGGCTGGTGGAAGGGTGATCATGGCACCGGGAGATGATGTTGTGATGGAGGGATTCCGGCAGATAGACGCGGCCCTGGTAGGTAAGAATTCTGGCATCAAATCGCCAGTCAGAGAGACGAGAGTGGAATTGAGATGGGACGGCACCCTCAAGCGCATGGAGAGTGTTGAGGACAAGAGGATCGGCAGCAGAGGAGTGTGCCACTTTGTCCGAGAGGTCAGCATTGATTAGGCAGATAAAGAGGTTGGTGGGGAGTAAAGTAACATTCACATTATCATCATCATCACCAAGAATGTGGTCGGGACGGTGAGAGAGAGCATCGGGAGCAGCGAGGGAGGAGCCCAGCACGTGGGTGAATTTAAGGTCAAAGTTGGCGAGATCAAGTAACCAACGAGCTTGGCAGTGGTTAAGTTTATGTGGTGTGCAGAAGTAGGTCAAGTTCTTGTGATTGGTGAGGATATCGACGGGAAAGGCGGAACTGTGAAGGTGGTGGCACCAGGTTTTGAGAGCTCAGATAACCACAAGTAATTCACGGTCATAGATGTCATAGTTTTGTTCTGCGGGGGAGAGGGATTGTGACAAGTATGTGCAGGGTTTCAAGTCACCGTTACTATCCGGTTGAAGAAGGATACCGCTGGTTGCCCACTTGAAAGCATCAGTGGAAATGGTGAAGGGTTTGGTGGGGTCAGGCAGTTGGAGAATGGGTTTAGCGAGGAAGGTGGCCTTGAGGTTGTTAAAAGCGGTTTCACAATCAGTTGACCAAACCCAGGGGTGATCTTTCTTTGTGAGGTCGAGAAGGGGCCGGGCGATGGTGGAGTAATCAGGAATGAATTGTCAGTAGAAGTTGGCGAAGCCGAGGAAGGAGCAGACGTCTTTTACTTTGGTGGGGGTGGGCCATTCTGCGATACTGGCAAGCTTTATAGGGTCCATGGCCAGTTTGCCTGGTTTGACTACCATGCCGAGGTACTCCACTTGGTTCATAGCGAATTTGCATTTTTCAAGCTTGAGATAGAGGTCAAGTTCTTCCATGTGTTTGAGAACTCGGCAAGTTCATTCGATATGGGTTTTCTCATCTGGGGAGAAGATAAGGAGGTCGTCCATATGGATGACAAGCCATCCTTTGGCGATGAGGTTGTGGAACAAATTGTTCATAAATCGTTAGAAAGTGGTGAGGGAGTTGGTGAGACCAAAGAACATTACTGTTGGTTCAAAGAGTCCTTTATGTGTGACGAAGGCTGCTTTCCAGCAGTCGGACTCCTTGATGCAAACGTTGTTGTAGCCCCATTGAACATTGAACTTGGTAAAGACGTTGGCTCCCTGCAGGTGATCTACCAGGTTGGAGATGAGGGGAAGGGGGTAAGTGTCGTGAATGGTATGTTGGTTCAAGTATCGGTAGTCCTGGCAGGGGCAGAGTTTCCCATCTTTCTTTTTAATGAAGAAGAAAGGGAAGGATTGGGGAGATTTCAACAGGCGGATTTTGCTAGAACGAAGGTTTTCCTCTAGGAAATCCTCTGTGGCCTTCTTTTCCTCTTCAGTGAGGGAGTAGAGTTTGGCAGGTTTCGGTTTGAAGGTTTCGTCCAACTCAATGGGGTGGTCATAGGATCGGGATGGAGGGAGGTGGTCAGCAGATTCTTTAGCAAACACCGATGTGAAGTCGGCAAATTCTGGAGGAAGGACCATGTTTTTCTTCTCAGGGAGTGCGTGGATGGCGAGATCGGTTGCTATGGTGAGTTTCCTGATCATCTCTGACTCTTCCCAGTTTTTCCATTCAGAATGAGTGGGGAATCTTCCCCCTTTATCATAGTTGAGATAAACGTAAAGGTCTTCATCCCATTTCTTGTTGGTGTTGATGTGGCAAATCCAATGGGGGTTGGGGCGAGGTGCATTCCGAGTGGCGTGTTCTATTAGCCATTTGTCTAATGTCGGGTTATTCGGTCCTTGGGGAGAACCTCGTAGTCCATTCACTGGTAGGGATTCAGAGATGGGGAGGGTCAAGGTGTACGTTGGCCAATCAATGGTGGGGTTGGCCATTTTTAGCCAGGTCATTCCTAGTATGACCGGAGTTTCTCCAAGGTGCATTACACTGAACTCCTCAGAGTAATGGAGGTCGGCTAAGTGGAAGTCTATGGTAATGGTGAATTTTATTTCTCCGCAGCGATTGGGAGTCAAGTCAGCATTTCATACTGGGATAGGCTGGGGAAGCTGGGTTATGGGGAGTCAGTGTTTCTTTGCAAATTCCCAGTCGATGCAGGAGCAACTTGCTCCTAAGTCAAGGACAGCGCGAGTTCTAATGTCTTTCATTTTAGGGGCAAGGGTGATAGGGAGGACAATTGCTTTCGATTTCCTTGCTACTAATACACGAGAGTTAGGAGAAGTTTGCATTAGGGAAACTTCTCCTTTTAAAAAGATGAGTCCCATTTTCCAAATGTTACTCTTTTCATGTTTTCCCCTTTCTCCTCTTCTTCATCTTCGATTTCTTGGAGTCTAGGGAGGTTGTCAGTTTTCACCCTTTTTACTTGCTGGGATTGGGGGGTGTTTTTATTGCTAGAGAACGTTGGGCATCTGTTGGACATATGTCCCAGTTGGCAGCAGCGGAAGCAGAGTTTCTTTTCGAAGCAACGTTTCCTTTCAGCAGGGGTTAGTTTGCCTACTCGGATGATGTCTACATCCATGGCATCTGGGTCTCGAGCAGGGGTGGTCGCTTTTCCCTGTCCTTGAGAGAAGTAGGAGAACTTGGTTCGGCTTCCAAAGTTGAAAGCTTTGGCTCGTTCCCAGTGGGTAATGAAGTGTATAGCCTTGGTATACCAAGCTTCTATTTTCTCCAGGACAAAATCCATGGCGAAGATTCATTGTCGGACCGTTTCCGGGATTCCTTCCACAAAGAAGGAGATAAGAACGTCTTCCTCGGTTACTCCGCTAATGGCTACTTGGTTTTTAAATTTGGTGATATAGGCATTGAGGTCTTCGGTTTTCTGCACCCTGGTGCGCGCCATCCAGTGGATAGCTTGGGCCTTAGTGTCTTCGTGTTCAAATGTACATTTGAAGTCTACTATGAATTCAACCCAGGTTCCGAATTTTCCATTGGCCAGGACTTTGGTTTGGAATGTGTTTGCCCAGGTTGAGGCTGATCCTTTGGTCATAAAGGAGAGAGCGAAGGTGATTCGCTTGTCATTGTTGTTGTAGATCTCCTTGTTGATCATAAGGTAGATGTCGACGAAGTTGAGCCATGGGACTGCTTTGGTGTAGATCTCCTTGTTGATCATAAGGTAGATGTCGACGAAGTTGAGCCATGGGACTGCTTTGGTGTAGGTTCCATCGAAATCTTCGGGCCTAGAGAGGTGTAGTTCGGTAGGTTTGTTTGACATGGGGGATGGAGAATGGGAGAATGGGGGTGGGGTTGGTGGTCTGCAAGGTGGTTGGTTTCGTCTGGCACACCACTCGTCTCTTTGTCGATGTAGTTCCTCAGCTTCTAGATGAGGATAAACTGGTTATCGGGTAGTTGGGGTTGGAGATGGGGGAGTTGGTTCTCGGGGAAGTGAGAGTCCTGCTGAAAGGCATTGGGCAAGTTTAGTGTCCTCCTGTTGTTTGGCAACAGAGGAGATGGGTATGTCCGGGGATGGTGAATGTCATTCTTCACTTGGTTGTA
Organism: Pulveroboletus ravenelii; assembly: GCA_038090235.1. Classification (NCBI taxonomy): domain Eukaryota; kingdom Fungi; phylum Basidiomycota; class Agaricomycetes; order Boletales; family Boletaceae; genus Pulveroboletus; species Pulveroboletus ravenelii. Next base: position 29,869 of record JBBPMH010000163.1, on the reverse strand, counting down.
GGTCAGGGTCGGAGTTGTCAGTGTCTCAGGTGATTTCCTGGGCAGGTCTGAGAAGGTTGTCGAAGAACGAGGTTGGGGTGCTTGTGGCAACTGGGGTTGTCGCGACGACGAGGGGCATTGGGGTGGGCAGTTGGAGAAAATGTTGGCAGTTTAGGCAGTGCTAGCCGCGACTATAGAACTTAGACCTTTTGTTATGCTTGATCCCGAAGGGTCAAGACATGGACTCGGCTAAGGGTTGAGGACAAGGGATTGCTGTAAGCTAACAGCTTTAACAAGATGAGAAGGAGAGATGTAGTCTGCAAATGGCAGGGTCAAGGGTTTGTCTGACAACTAGTCAATGATGTTCTATGGTCAAGGATCTTGCCTAGCAACTAGCTAGCAAGAGGACAATGGCAAGAGCAGAGCGAGGGCACTCAGAGAAAGCAAGTAGATTGCCAAGTAGGTCTAAGTTAGGGTACAGGTAGACCTATGAGCGGGTTTATATAGTTCCTAGGAGGAAAACATGGCAAGACAAGGACAATTGTAAAGTAAACATGGGTTGCTAAGTGTATGAGTCAGTTGACGAATGGCAAAAGAGATGGGGTGACTAAGTGTGGAGCTACAAGCCCGATACGAGAGAATTGGACAAGGAGACTAATATTCAATGACAAACGGAGGAAACAAGATGGAAACAAGTGAAAACAAAAGTGAAACATAACACACAGCATACTTGAACGGTGAACTGGAGGAGGAGTTATATCTACTACCTCTGGAAGAAATTCTGATCCAACCCAGATACTGTTGGAAACTCCAATGGTCCCTATATGGACTCAAACAGGCAGGTCGAACATGGAACAAAACACTTGACAAAAAGCTAGGTGAACTTGGTTTCATCTGCCTAGATGCAGAAACCTGCCTATATGTGCTCTGGAAGTCAAGCGAAATATATTTCCTAGTTGTCTATGTTGATGATCTCCTCCTTGCAGCGAGTTCCAGGAGCTACATGAACTCCATCAAGGCCATGCTCTCATCCACCTTCAAAATGCACAATTTGGGAGAGGCCAAATATTTACTCAGAATCAAAATATGCAGAGACTGAAAACTCCGGATGATTGTCTTATCCCAGTCACAATATGCACAAATAATTCTGGAATGGACTGGAATGTCCAACTCCACTCCTGTTTGGACCCTAATAGTCTATGGAACTTCTTTGTCCGCAAACAACCTGCTGGACAACTCTATACTTCTGGAGATTCAAGTCGGAAAGAAACGGGTGTCCTATCTCACAGTTATAGGCTCACTCATGTATCTGATGCTCGGAACCCGACCAGATCTGGCCCACTCCATTGGAATGCTCAGCTGCTTCAGTGCAGCCCCAAAGGCATGTCATTGGGAAGCAGCAAAGTGTGTTCTCCATTACATTTGTGTGACATTGAATATGGAACTCTGATATGATGGGAGTGACACTTCCATGGACTCCAATTTTCACAGGTACTCAGACACAGGTTGGTCACAGGACCTAGACAATTCACAATCCACCTCTGGTTTCCTTTTTCTAAGTCAATATGGAACCATCTCCTGGGCAAGCAAGCAACAGAGCATGGTCACACTGTCCACCACTGAATCAGAGTACATCAGACTCAGCGTGGCGGGACAGCACTTGGCATGGCTTCAGAGCTTCTTTGAGGAGGTAGGACATTGTCAAAGGAACCTGACCATATTACACTGTGACAACCAAGCGGCAATCATACTGTCATATGACCCACAATTCTGAGCCTGGACAAAGCACATTCAATGGAAGTATCACTTCGTTTGGGAAGGGAGAGGCAGTCATATACTACATCCCTACTGGAGACATGGTTGTGGACATCTTAACCAAGGCACTGACACAAGAGCAACACTGGAAATTCATTTGAGCTATGGGACTCCGATTGTGATTAAGTGGGAGTATCAAGGACTACAACTCCAAAGTACTTTGAGCACTCCTATTGAACTCTGACTAGACATGATCAGTCATGGTCAGTTGCTGTACACTAAAGTCCAGTACCCTGGGTGGAGTTGGTGAAATGGAGTGCCTGGAGTTGGAGCCCAAATGGCACTTGAGGTACTTACTACTTCACTCCTCCATTTCTAACTTTATCTTTGGTGCTGACTGCTTCCATTGTCCCAAAGCCGTGCCCCCTCTCATCATTCACTTATGAATTCTGGACTTCCTTTTCAGAGTTGGTCGGAGTTAGTGCTCACATCTCTGCCCATCTTATATATATACTCATTTCATTCTCAGAACCCTCCTCAGTCGTTCTTGCTACATCTTAGGCAGCAGCTGAGTGTTAAGAACGGACTCCGAGGGTAACTCCGGAACTCTGGAGTTCAGACAGGGCTTCGGCTTCACCGTGTGTGGTGCACCTCTGTCACAAGTCCGGTTGCCCTGAATTTATGGAGGGTTGGGCGAAGGATTAAAGGGGACCTCATTGCAAGCAACAGAGGTCAGCGGAGGGGTCAAAGGAGAGCCGTCAAGGCTCGAGCAGAGGGTCAGAGAAGACAGGGGTGTCTTAGTCGATATTCGAACTGAGATATCTACAACAAAGTACGGAGTCTTATATATGGAGGGGGAGCACCAGTATGGGAACTGAGAACTCGGAGCCAGAGGCGGAGTAGTACAACAACAGGGTCGGAGGGGGCTATGAAGGAAATGGGTGGTGTACAAGGATAAGTGAAGAATGGAACGTAAGTACAGTAAGGCAGGATTACTAGCTACAGAGTCCAGAGGGTCTAGGGTGTGTGCTCATCGGGAACGCACCAGAGTTCAAGGGAAACAGGGCCAGAGTTGGATCCGGAGTTAGGAGTTACACAGGATATGACACTGAGGTGAGTTGTCCTTGTTTTTCACTATTTAGTATCTTTTACTGAGTAATATAGTGGGCATCACTGTCTTTCTACTTAGGTGAATACAGTCATTCTTGCTACATCTTAGGCAGCAGCTGAGTGGGCATCACTGCCTTTCTACTTAGTTTTTCACAAGTACAGGGTCCGGAGAGTCTAGAGTGTGCACTTGTCAAGAATGCACCAGAGTTTGAGAGAGATGGGGCCAGAGTTGGATCCAGAGGTAGGAGTTGCATGGGATATGACACCTAGTCAGAGTTCGATAGGAGTGCTTGGAGTACTTTAGAGTTGTAATCCTTGATAAGGTCTTCATGAATGAGCAGTTCTGATTTTGCAGCACATTTTTGGAACTGCAGCACCTCCACAATGTCATGTTTGAGGTGGTTGCATCTCTTGGAGATAGTAATCCCTGCTGATGAAAACACATGCTTGGCAGAAACTGAGCTTGACATGACAGAGAGAAAATCACATGCAAGTGATGCCCAAACTGGATATTGTGTTGCATTGATACCCCACCACTGGATGATGGACAAGTCGCTGAGAGTATCTTGCCTGTTGAGGTACTCATGGAAACTGTGCAACCACGGTCTTGAAAGATTGTCCCACTGCACACTTGTGTTGTTTGATGCAGTATTGTTGTTATTAGTGTGCACTGCGCACTTTGCTTATGTAATCATACCTTTATCTTTCAGACTTTGCTTCATATACCTCAGTTGACTCTGACAGTCACTGAGGGTGAGCCACTTCCTTTGTACATTACACAGTTCTCTAACAGCTACCTAGATATTCTTACAGGTAGCTACTAATATGATTAGTTGACTCTGACAGTCACTGAAGATATTCTTACATGCAGGTATTGCTTGCATTGCTCCTGTCATCCACCAGCTTACTGAAAAGCACTTGGAGCTTTGGGTTATGGATAGTGATCTAGTGGGTGCAAGTTGAGAGTTAAGATGCATCAGCCAGGTTAGGATACATTGTATGAAAGTATTCTTCATACTGGAAGTGTGTTAAGAGTGATGGTTAAACACATTAAAGAAATACTTACAATAGTCTTGGCATGCTGCAATGCTTTCAGATAAAGTTCTTCACCCCAGTTCATATGTATGTAATCAAGTTTTTGTTGCAGGTCAAGAACTACATGAATGGTCAGTCATGTGCTATAAATATTTGTGAATTGATGAGTGACTCACTCATGGCAATGATGCGGGCATCAGATGTTGATGTACATTCATAGTCTTAGTGCAGTATAGAGAGGAGTAGTCAAAAGGACTACAACAGTAGCTCAGTATGGTTGAATGTTATGTATGACAACTGCAAGTACACCACAATTAAGTAATCTGGTGGCTGTATGACTGCACTACATTTGTGACAAGGCACATACTAAATATGCAATAACGCATAGTAGTTAGATACTTTCACTAATGCAACATTGAGGGCTTTGTGAAATGCACTGTATTTCTTCCATCTTGTGCACACAGTCCATGCCTTGAACAGAGCTTCAAGCACAGGTAGCAACATATGGAGAGTTGGTTTGTGCTCTGTGGAGAATGCATGCTAAGCATTCTCAGCATGCTAAGGTGGTCTAATGAGTATGTTGCCAATACACACAAGCATTGTACATATCACAAGAATGGCAAGCACAAGGTGCATATGGTCCCACTCTGCTTCTGCTAACTGCAGGTCCAACAACTTGTGGCTTTTGGCAGTGTTGTGACACTCCTGCCAAGTGAGTCATTCTATAAAAGTATTCACCTCCTGAAACATCAGGTTAATATATGACATCAGAGCAATGATACCATGTTTTACCTCTTTCAAATCTAGGGCATGTTGAAGCATTATAAATGTAGATGACCAGCAGACTTTCATATCAACCAGTAGTTGCCTGGGTGGTAAGCTTTTCTGAAGGCTTTTGAACAGTTCCTTTCACTGTGCTAAGGACCATGCCTGCAAAAGAGAGTAAGACACTGCTCTTGTTGACATTAGCAAACCAGCATCTCAGGTACAGCATCCTAGTATAGTCTGGTTGGGATACACTCTGTCCTATTCTGGGATGGGCTATCAAAGTCTGTCAATTTCTGCTCCTTGATTAGCTAAGCTTAGTGTTATTAATCATTTGTCACATGCTAGGTCAAGTCTGGTCTCAGTCTGTCACATGCTGGCCCCAGGCTGTCACCCATCAGTCATGCAACCGGGTTATCATACAAGTGTTGTATTTGGCTTTGTGGGGTCAATGAACAAATAGACTTGGAGGGAAATCAGTTTGCTCTAGATATCAGGAAGTGGAGAACCAATGCAGATGCATTATGTGACTCTGTCATCCAGGGCTGCCTGTGCAAGCAGGATCCACAGCAAAAACAGTACCAAGTGTGCATGAGTCTGAGTTTTCTTCTGGGCCAAGGAGGAATATGGACTTTTGGGGCTTTTTGCACATCACAACAAAACAGTGAGTGTGCAAGTGAGGGTGAGCCATTGGGCATGTTTTCCTGGCAGCTTGTTCTTGTATGTTGTGTGTGCAGATGACAAGTATATGGACAAGTAAATAATAATACCTCAGACAACTATTACGATACCCAGTACACCATTGAATGCTACAAGTACATATATAACAGTCAAGCTTGGCATGATATTTCAGGCTGAGGCTACTATGTAAGGTCAACATTGAACAAATTCAGGGCAGGATGGTCTACAACAAATACTAGTTAGTCAAGTGATGCAATAAAAGATTTCAGGAACTGAAATATACCTGATGTGGGTGCCGAGTGATCTTCTGCCATTCCATATATGAATGCAGCACTTTGTCCACTTTTACAGATCAGAAAATGAATGTGCCCCATGAAGCAATCAGCAGCACAGAGCTCAACTTGTATCTGCTCCAGTGCCATCTGATTGCATCAAAGAACAAGTATGTTTTAATGGATTATCTTACACACAAGGGACTTGTGTGTGAAAAGGGTGCATTTGCCAGCCCGAGCTGCTTCTAATAAGAGGGATGCTTCTTGAGGGTTGTGTGGGTAAGGAATAAGACAGTGGTACAAGTCATTGAATTCCTAAAGAAGTGTCAGAAACATTTGAAGGGTTAATGTTTTAACAGTCAGTGCTGAGACAACTGGCATCAAATCAAAGCTCACCTGAGGTGGTTCATTGTCCAATGAATTGTCCTTGGATCTGTCAACAGGCCAAGATATATTGTCTTGAGTATCAGAACAATTTGGATTTGGATTTGGAAGGTCCTGAGGATATTAGCTTGCCAGAGTTTATGCATGAATGGCAGTACTGAGGGAGTAGCAAACCAGGTGACAATGACCAATCTGATTCTGCCAGTCCTATAGATGACTTTTTTCACTTCCTATGCTTGGACTTCCAGCCAAACAGTGATATCTATGAACCACCTGATGACAATGACTGTGCTACCATTGATCATAAGCCAGAACACAATGAAATGGATGCAGGCAACGGCCAAAAATTTACAGAGACTTTTCCTGGCTGTAGTGACTCATTTGCTGGTGGACTCACATTCATGGACCAGTTCTGGCAAGATGAATACAAGACTCAGTGGCAAACAAACCTATATTTCCCGTTTGCCTCTTCTAAAGAGTAGGAGCTTGCCTTCTGGTGTTTTCACTCCAGACTTAGCATGGCTGCTATCATCACTACATACATTTCATTTTCTTGTTGTCAATCATTATTTATTCATCACACATTTGTACAGGAGGAACTTCCCAAAGGCACAACCATATTAGGTGTTGTCCTTTCCTCAGACAAGATGAACATTTCTGTACTGAGTGGAAACCACATGGGCTACCCCCTCCTTATCAGTCTTGCAAATATTGCTCCAGACATTCATTTGAGAATCTCAATGCATACATATCTTCTCCTGGCCCTTCTCCCCATTCTGAAGTTCACTCACAGGGATACTTGCATCTAGGGACTGTTACACGATAGGCTCATCCACCAAGCCCTGTGGGAGATTGTAGAACTAGAACCACTCAAGATAGTGGCATGCATTGGGATAATGATGAATGATCCAGCTGGGGATTTACAGTATTGCTATACTCTGTTAGTGGCATACATCAGGAACACCCCAGAAGAGTGTCTCATAGCGGGCATAAGTCCCAAAGCCTTCCCACTCACCTTGGCCATATCGAAGCAGTTTGGTGATCCCATTCTACATCCTCCATGTACTGGGTCTCATACTCTCAAAGCCATTTGCAAGGCGCTCGCAAAGTGCCATGCTCAGGATTACATAGCATTTGTGAAAATTGCCAGGGCACTGTACCTGAATGGTGTCATTGAACTGTTTTGGCTGGAATGGCCATTGTCTTGCCCATCCTATTTCCTTTATCCAGAAGTTCTTCACCATTTCTTCAGATTTTCCTGGGACCACGATATGAAGTGGTGTATTGAAGTTGTTACCCTCCTTGAGATTGATTTCTGCTTCTTGCTTCTGCAACCCATGGTTGGATATTGAGCCTTTGCAGACGGCATTTCAAAATTGAAACAAGTTACTAGGCGTGACCAGTGATCAATCCAGTGTTACATTGTGGGTGTTATTGCTGGCACAGTTCCTTGTCATTTTCTCTTTGCAGTCTGTGCTCTTGTCGACTTCCATTACCTCACGCAAGCACCAATGTTCTCAGATCAGTCACTCAAGAGGCTTAAAGATATGCTTCAGTTATTTCACAACAACAAAGATTCCATTATGTAGGCCAGTGGACACAGGGACTCTTGGGAAATACTGAAGTTGAAACTACTTCAAAGCATGGTTCCAAGCATTTGATGCTCTGGCCCTGTCACACAGTGGTCCACCGATGCAACTGAGCATGCTCATGTACAAGAAATCAAGATTCCTGCCTGTTCAAGCAACAATCAGAACTATTACAAACAAATCGCTCGCTACATTAATTGGTCTGATAAATATTTCAGCTTTGACATTGCCACCCATATTGCAGCCTGCCATGAAGAATCTACTGTTTTCAACAAGGATACCAACTTGGATGGAGAGGATGACTATGATGAATCAGATGCATCCTTTTTCACCATGCCCACTAGTATCTCTCATCTGCTCATCAACTACTTCACCATAGCCAATACTATTTCACATGGTCACCTACCCAACCCCTTGAAACCATACTGCACCTTCGCAAATACTACCACCACCTTCCATGTCACAAACAGGCCTTCTCTTCAAATGACTGTCAATGGAGCTGCTGCTCTTCTTGGCATCCCAGATCTCTAGTCAGCAATTTTGGAGTTTTTGCAACATATTCAAGACCATACAACTGTTTATGATGTCTTGAGCATCAAGTCTCGGGACCTTCAATATTTGCTGCCATCTGATCACATTCAGGTATGGTACAAGCTACATGTTCAACAGCGCTTGTATCATGAAGATAAACAAGTGGATACCCCTTAATATTTGAGGGCATATCCTCCCTCTCCTGATAACCCCCACAGACTCTATGATACTGTCATCATGAGTCCTGGGTCAGACAGCAATTGGCCATACAGAGGTATTGAAGGTATGTATTTTAAACTATCATCTTCAAATATGCAGCTTATATGTACAATAGGTCATGCAATCATGCAACTTAGGCTCATCTTCCACTTAATGGGCACCAAACATCTTGTGGCTTATGTCCAATGATTTGATGTCATACCTCAACAAGGGAGTGCAGGCAATGTCCACCTAGGAACTGGAATGCATTTGCTGCAACAGGCAAAAAGGCCAAACAGGGCACAAATTGGAAACATCATTCCTGTCTCACATATATGTTCCACAGCACATTTGATCCTGAATTTTGGTAAGGAGGCTCATTCTTGTTTATTGAGACAGAGCAGTTATGAGCTCTCCTCTGACTTTTGGCTCAATAAATACTGGTCAAAGGAGTTTTACCATGCATTATGTCCTTTATAGTGATGATCATGCATATATGTATATAGTAATCAGCCTTAATGCAGTTCTTCAATCAGTAAGTGAGTGGCTGGATCAGACTTGACTACAATGCTCGACTTATGCTACTGCTACTATCAACTTCACTACACGAGATTCAATGATCAGAGTTGTATAGATGCAAAAGGTGGTTATATACCTGATATGGTGGTTCACCATTTTCACTAACTATTATACACCACTCCAGTTATGTGTGGTTCATTGGGTCTGACAGTGCCCAGTGATGCTAAACTGACCTGCAGGATAACAGCTGGCCACACCCCTCAGTTCTGTTAGAAGGAAGATGTATATTGTGAGTCTATAAATCTAAAAATTGAACAAGATACAGCCCTGGTCCATGTGTTGCCCAACAAGCAGCAGACAACAGATTTTCTGGCCAAAATATTCCCCAATAGTAGACTGTTCCCCCCATTGAATGATGCTGCCCAAAATGTCATATCTACAGTGACTCCAAAAACTGTTCCAATATTTGATAATTTTGTAGTGTACATACAATAGAAGTTGTAGGCGTGGGAATATCGCTTGGCGTTGGTGGGACCATGTGACGTACTGACCCTTGGCTACCTGCTGACCTAATAAGTATGTAATTCAGCCCAGGGGATGCCAAAATACATCCATTTTAAAACAGGAACATCATTGGATCAGTTTTTGAGCTTTTGGTAACAGATAGGGTATCTGATATATATCAGTACTTATTATATCCTCTTTTGGCTTTGAGCACTGCCTGAACCCTTCTAGGCATGCTCTCAATCAACTTCTGACACTCCCCAGGTGCTATACCCCACCACTCTGCCTTAGTCCTTTTCCATAACTCTTCAATTCCATCAGGAGGGTTTTCATACCCTGCAAGTCTTCTTTTGAGGTAACCCCAGAGATGTTCAATAGGGTTCAGGTCAGGAGATTGTGCAGGCCAAACCACAGTTCTGAATTCTTGCTCCTCTAGCCAGTTCTTGACCTTTTGCAAGTATGCTTGGGATCATTGTTTTGCTGAAAGATAATGTTAGAAGGATTGAGTTCATGATCCTGCAAGGTATCCAGCAGGTCCTCCTTCAAAATTTGAAGGTATAGATCTCCATCCATCTTACCATCCATCTTGGCAGCAGAGCCAGCTCCTCCCCAAGTCATACACCCCCACATCATCATAGAATCTCCACCAAACTTGAGAGTTCCATCTACCAGCCTATCACTAAGTCCCTTACCAGCTTTTTTCCATGCCCATTTATGCCCATCTGACTCTAGGTGATTGATTTTGATTTCATCAGACCATATTACCTTCTTCCAGTCTGCTATGGTCCAATCCTTATGGGCATAGGCAAAATCCAAGCAAGCCTTATAATGCCTAGCAGAGAGAAGAGGACATTTGGACTTGACTACAGCCTTCATACCAGCTTTTTTCAAGTGAAGGCAAACTGTATTGGTAGAGAGAGGCTGGTTGATGATATTGGAAAGTGTTTTGGTCACCTGAACAACAGTCTCAGCTTTTCCAGAGGTAATAAAATGCTAAGCATGATGAATATTTATAGGAGAAAGCTTGGATGGACAATTTTCAGTAGACTTTTGAAGGGTAGAACACTCCTTGGAACAAAGTCTGGAGATAGTGGTAATGCCTACACCTGTTCTAGATGCAATAGAGTGAATAGAATGGCCAGAATCAAGCTAAGAGAGAATAGTGTTCTTTTGAGTAGTAGAGAGAGATCGTGTGATGGTAATGATTGAAAGCAAAGAAGTGTGAGATCTATTTCAAGCTCAGACATTATATTCATATGTGTATCTTTGTTTGTAGCATCAAATAATAACAAATATTCCTTTATTTTACTGAAATCCTATAGATCATATGAAAAGCTCAAAAACTGTTCCAATGATATCCTGTTTTAAAATGAATGTATCTCTGCATTCCCTGGGCCATATTACATAATTATTAGGTCAGCAGGTGGCCAAGAGTCAGTATATCACATGATCCCACCAATGCTAAGTGGGATTCCCATGCCTACAACTGCTATTTTATGTACACTACAAAATTTCCAAACATTGGAACAGTTTTTGGAGTCACTGTATTACATCAAGAACCCATTGGCTTGGCTTTCAGATATACTGGGCATGTGATTCTGGGATTTTGGGTGTGACTGGCATATTGACAGATTGGGTGAAGCCAGGTAACAATGGTGTGATGTCAGGTGGTGGCATGGTGGCACTTATCAATGGCAGTGCACTGGGATTACAAATGGGGTGCAGTGGGATACTGCCATCCAATAGGATATCTCTCTCCCCCTTAGTAGCATTAGGTGTAGCATGGAAATAGAAATCATGCTCAACAGTGACAGTACATATCTTTGGCTAGTACACATGGCAAAACAACTGTATAACATTATTGCTTGATGACTCTATACCAGCCATTCAAGTATTCCAATTGGATAAAATATTGCACTATATCAAAAAGAAATCATGTTTGAATTGTTGACCCAAATTAGGCTGCCAATAGGCAGCCCAATGAGCATTGAGGAAACCAGATATAGCAAGGCAACTCATTGCTATGTAGTTAGATTGTTGATATTGGTTAATACAATTTCTAATCTAATCAATCCTGCATGCTTATTCTGTGTAATGTACCTCCTTAAAGTAGAAAAAACATAAGTCCCCATAGTTACTAGTCTCAAGCTGTTATAGGAAATTTGGGTGAACCCAGCAAACAGATGTTTCCTATAATGTCTGGAGACTTTTACCTGGTAGCACTGGGGTCATGTCACATAGAGTTTACTAAGAGCCAGAACAGTTTGTTTGCTTGAGAGATAGCCAAGAGTGTTGATATTCATTCTGCAATGATCCTGTTTGGCTTTGTAGCTGGCCAAGAAAATGGAGATTGAACCAACCAAACCTTGCTTCTACTCACTACATATAAACTATGCCAGCTCAACCTTCACAGGCTAATTATCCAGATAATCAGTCAGGATATCAGCATTAATACTACATTCATCACCAATTGCTTGAAGTCATCCAGGTACTTGAACAATTCTTGCAACTCATAGCTGATTACTTCTAGCAACCTGGCAATGAGATCATCAATAATAACACAAAGCAGGTTAGGTGAACAGCCCCAGAAGAGGCAGCCCTTGTCTGATATCTGCTTGAGCACAAGGTGGAGCAAGGCCATGGAAACTTTAAGGACACCACCTTCCATGTCACACTTGAACATATCAAGGGCCTTCATGTCATTGGGAAGGAAAAAAGGCTAATACATTTACAGCTCAAAGCCACCTTCTCAGCCATCATGGCCTATTGCCAACTCTCAGGTATACATTGGGATAATATCAACAGTGCAAATATTCAAGGGGAAGTGGTGACATCAATATTTGAAGAGTATATTTTGCATAAGATATGTTATTCAACATATCACATAGTATGACAGAACATCCAAATCATTGCAGATGAATAAATATATGAAATGTTTCTGGAACCAAGGTTGGCCATTTCTGGAAATGATAAAGGAAATTTATCCAAATGCCAGTGCTATCAGTCACTTTGCCTTTCACCCAGCTGTTGCAGATTGGGGCTCTACCACCACTCAAATACCCACCATTGGTCCTATCATTATTGGTACTGGTGGAAAAAATGACAAGATTGTCAATGACAATAGCCAGGGTGGCAATGGTAGTACATCTGTTACCATGGCTATTACCAGCCCTGCCAGTACCATCTACCCCATCAGTAGCACTGCTATTAGCACTTTGTTTCCCCCTAACTTCATGGACATCTCTCTGACATCTCCAGCCTTCCTATCTGGCATCTCCACTCCTGTCACCTCTCTTTCAGAAAGAAACAAATATCCATTTTCAATATTATCCCCAGATGAATCTGGCCTATTGCAGAGCCCATTGCTACTATTCTCTCCAGGTATTCAGATCTCCTCCTGCTTAGCTCTTCCTCCCTTATCTCATTGCTCTTCCAAGTGTGGTCAAATTACTATCAAGGAAGAAAAGCCAATTCTGGATATTGTTGCCATAAATATGGTTAACAGTTCTATTCACAACCTTTCCAACTCAATTTTGACTGGCTTTGTCAACAAGCTTTCCATAATCAGGACTGCCAGCAAACAACTCTACAAAATTCCCAGCCTTTCAACTGATGAAATTCTGGAAATCAGGGAGTACTTCTCAGACAATAAATATAAAACATTTTTTTGGCTTACTCTTCAAGCCAAAGAGTGCATCACATACATTGATAAAATTTGTGTGAAACTCAAGGGTGTGACAGGGTCAAGCAGTGAGGTGGGGCCAAGTGGTAAGGCATAAACTGCCACTACATTATTGTAACACATCATTTGTTGTACTGTTCATTTGATGTATGCTGCCATCATAATTGGATTATCTGTGTGGACAAGTGTGATTGTAAGAATGGTCTGAAGACTACTAAGATACTACAAGGATACATTAGTCTGCTGAAACATCACTCTTGAATTCCTTATCACAACTGCATTGTGCTAATATATCCTGATAACTATCCCATATGGCTTGTGCAATAGAATTTTTCCACTGCTGCACTGTGCAATTATCTATCACATAATCATCAAACATATCTGTATTCTCCTGCCTGTTGTCAAATGTGTGTGGGATGCCATCATCTGATGACTTCTCATCTTCCTTTTCTGATGACTCCTCATCATCCATCACATGATCATCAAACATACCTGTATCCTCCTGCCTGTTGTCAAATGTGTGTGGGATGCCATCATCTGATGACTTCTCATCTTCCTTTTCTGATGACTCCTCATCATCCATCACATGATTATCAAATATACCTATATTCTCCTGCCTGTTGTCAAATATATGTGGGATGCCATCATCTGATGACTTCTCATCATCAGTACTATGAGAATAGATGAAATTATAAATGGTATACAGTGCTGCTGCTGGGACCTTAACTTGAGTAGCCATCAAGAATTCAGTTGGAAGCAGCAGGATACAGAAGTGCCATTTGAGGACTCCAAAAATTCTTTTGATGATATTCTGGGCTAAAGTATGATGCAGATTGAAAAGTTCTTCCTTATTTGATGAGGTAGAAATGGTTGTCAGAGGTTATTAACAGAATGTGAAAAAACACACCAGATACTTGTACAGTGGCTCAAATAAGTGTCCCAATGTTGGGCCATTTGGGAAAGACCTGACATTTGTAAGAGAACCAAAATGTATCAGCTCTGACCCTTGCAGGGTCATCAATAGCCCTAACTCTGACCCTGAATATGAGCCCTTATTCATGTGATTTGACTTCTATGGCACTGAGATATAATAATTTCAAAATGATATGTCATTGGGACACTTATTTGAGCATGATGTTATAAGTCATCTTTTGGTAAATAACATAATGTTCTGATGAATGCTGTGCTTCAACCCTGTCTCATTATGTAACTTACATAACCCTGGGCACTATAAAGAGCAGAAATACCACCTAGGTAACCCTACTTCACCATAAAGCCCATTTCTGCCTCTGCTAGAGCCCATATCCTTTTTCTCTCTGAATCTGGCCTTTCTGCTAGGAAAATATCCTCCAAAACTGGTCTGGGGAAGTCCACTGTGGCCAGGTTTATCAAAGAGATTCATCCTGGCAGGGAAAAATCAAATTAGGCTGTCCTTTCAAGCTTTCTCCTATTGACAAAAGGAGAATTGTCTCTAATATTACCTCTGGCAAGGTTGAAAATGCTATCCAGGCAACTCATCTCATCAATTCTACCCTCTCCTCTCCTGTCTCTTCCCAAATCATTCACAATGTATGAATGTCTGCATCTCTAAAGGCTGTAGTCAAGAAGAAAAAGCCACTCTTGTCTGTAAAACATAGGAAACATAGGCTGGACTTTGCTCTCAAGCACCAACACTGGACTGTGGAGGACTGGACTAGGGTAATTTGGTCATATGACATAAAGATTAACAGGATTGTGTCAGATAGAAGGATATATGTGTGGAAAGTGGCAGGAAAATCTTTGCAAGACAAGGAGATACAGGAAACAGTAAAGTTTAAAGGAGGTTCCTTGATGATTTGAGGATGCATAGGCTGGAATGGAGTGAGGATCCTTGCAGAGGTGGAATGGAGGATGAATTCTGAGCAATATATCTCCATTTTGGAGGGTAATCTGCTTCCTACTATGGAAAATTCTGAGATTTCTGAAAAAAGCAGTATCTTTTAACAAGATAATGACCCCAAGCATACCTCTAAAAGGGCCCAGGAGTGGCTAAAATCTCAAGGTATCAAGGTCCTTGATTGGCCAGCACAATCTCCAGACCTTAATCCTATTGAACATCTCTGGCAAATCCTCAAAAAAAAGCTCAATAGCTATGTAACACCACCAAGAGGGGTTTGGGAGTTTTGGGAAAGGATTGATATGGAATGGGGCAAGATAGAGGCTGAGAAATGTCAGATATTGATAGAAGGCATTCCTAGAAGACTAAAGGCAGTGATAAAGGCAAAGGAAGGGCATGCAAAGTACTAAAATTACAGAATAGAAATGTTGCTCAAATAAGTGTCCCAATGACATATCATTCTGAAATTGTTATATCTCAGTGCCATGGCAGCCAAATCACATGACTAAGGGCTCATCTTCAGGGTCAGAGGTAGGGCTATTGATTACCCTGCAAGGGTTAAAGCTGATATATTTTGGTTCTCTTGCAAATGTCAAGTCTTTCCAAAATGGCCCAACATTGGGACACTTATTTGAGCCACTGTATACAAAGTTTGATGTACAACAATGTCAGGATGAAGGAAGATGATGAATGGAAAGTGGCCTTCCATACTAATCGGGGATTATTCAAACCTCTTGTCATGTTCTTCAGATTAATGAACTCCCCTGCAACCTTTTAGACCATGATGAACTTCCTGTTCAAAGATCTCATCAATAGGGGAGTTGTTGTGATATACATCAACAACATTATGATTTTTACCAAAACTTTGGAGAAACATAGAGCCATGGTATGGGAAGTTCTGGAAATCCTATGAAGAGAACACCTCTACCTTCATCACAACAAATGTGACTTCAAGGTACAAGAAACCAAATTTTTGGGATTGATTGTATCCCAAGAAAAAGTCAAAATGGAGCCGAAAAAGATCCAAGCCATTAATGAGTGGCCAGTTCCAAAATCTCAAAAGGAGCTCTGGGGATTTCTGGATTTCCTCAACTTTTATAGGTGATTTGTCAAGAACTTCACTCAAGTTGCCTGGCCATTAAACACCCTTACCTCTGAAAAGAAGGACTTTGTCTAGATGAAGGAATGTCAAGCAGCCATAACACAATTAAAGAAAATGTTAACAACAGCTCTGGCACTTGCTATGCCCAATGACAACACTCCTTTCTGTGTAGAAACTGATGGTTTGGGAATTGGCATTGGTGCTGTTTTATCCCAGTTACACAACAATAGGGTGTCTCAAAGTTTCCATTCAAAGGATACAAAAAAACTGAAAGTTCACCATGCTGTGCAGCAACGTTTGAACTCCGATCGAATGTGTCACAAGTCAGCAGACACTAGTACCCTAGTTACCTCCTCTGTTCTCTATGGCTGGCTCAACGTCAACAGACCAGCCGGCTGCCCAAGGACAGGCCAACCCTCCACTCTCATTACCTTCCAGTCGTGGTCGTGGTCGCAGTCATGGTCGCGGTCATGGTCGCAGTCGTGGTCATAATCTACCCAGTACGGCTCCTGCAGAGAAGATCCCCAAGATACGATGGGATGATAAGGATCCGAATATTCGTGCACGTACTGCTCGGCTTATCACTTGGTGCAAAATGTACCCCGATACTCGGATCAAGTTGTTCTCAGACTCTCACCAGGAGGCTGTAAATGAGGGATGCCGTTGTCAGCAGATGAGCGCACAAAAGGAGGTTTATTTTCAGCAGGCTGCAGATGCTGTTTTCACGCATGACCACGATTCGCATATCAGACAGCTATACACCCAATATCCATCCGTCTTCACTAAACCCATCAAGAGTTGCTTTCAGTCGTGAGTTCATTTTTACTGTACAATTAATGGACTGCCATGAGTTTGGTTCTGAATTCATGGCTGATCAGCCGCTTCAGGTTGCGTAAAAAATATAACAAGGCCAACAAAACCCTGGGCTCCACTGGGGCAGGTCTTACCGCTACGGAGTTGAAGGAAAACCCTGAGATGAAGAAGCTACTTGGTAAGGCGCTGTACTCATAAAGTTTGCTCACCAGCAAGCATGCTAATGACCAGTGTAGATAAAATTCTTGAGAACTTCCCCTGGTGGGAAGACCTGCATGGTTTCTGGAGGACAAATCCATCGTACAACACAGTTTTCAGCACAGCCGACCCTGGACAAGACTTTGCTGTGGAAGCCCAGCGACATTTCATAGGAAAGCGAGGTGTTACGACCACACAGTCACCAGGAGTGTTGCCATTGGTCGGTGATAGCTGGGCTTCTGGAAATCCATTCCCTTCCAACGAAGACCTTGTTGCCGAGGACAATGAGGAATCGGAGCTGGCAGACGAGGAGGATCCCCCTGGTGATAACGACATACGGCCCCCCCCTCCTGAAATATCACTTGATCCTCCAATGGATGCTGACGACAATCTTGACCCTAGGCTACGGTCCACATTTACCTCAATCTCTGGGCCAATGCCATTCACTACCACTTCCATCGCTTCAAGTTCTCCTGCACCCCTCTCCTCTGAAAACCTATCCCAGTCGGCACCGACTGACACCGATGCTTCGCCCACTGCTGGTGTATTGCAAACTCTGACATTACACGCACACCAAGCCAGCACCAGCAGTTCAAGCGCAGGTAAGGGGAAGGGTAAAGCAAAAGCGATTATAAACGTTGCTTCTCCTACTTCTCTCAACTTACCTTCTCAAGCAGCATCTACCAGTTCCGGCTCTTCGGCGGGACGTAAGCGGTCTTGAGATGTTGGCCTTGATGTGTCCACAAAACTCTCTGAAGTATCCGATACTCTTGTTTGTCAAATCCAAAACAGTACTGAGGCCAAGGCCGAGGCAAAGCAGATGAAGATACAAGCCCAGATTGTTCAAAAAGAGCTCAAGGCTCGCGACAAGAATGCTCAGCGCAAACATGATCTCAAAATAAAGATGATGGAGAATGAGCATGAACGATCGATGGCAAGTGAAAGGACAAAGCAACTGGAGCTGGAATTACAGCTGGAGCAGGTGCGGATTGCCCGATTGGAGGCAGAAAACCGCATGGACTAAGTACGTTCTCATGGACTTCACTACCTTTTTTTTTTCTGCCAATATGATACCTCTGTTGTTGTTGTGTGCCACATTTTTCGTGTAATAGTATATTCAAATGCGACTTGTATTCATTACATGCCAGTACATACGACTAAGTTTGAAGCCTATGGAAAAGGCGCTCTACCAGACGATTACGGAATAACTGTTCTGGAGTTCCTATGAAATCTTCTCCGCCATCATGTTGTTTGTGAACCAATGGAACTCCCCACGTTGCCGCTTCTTCCATATACCCCAAGTTCAAATGTATCACACCGAGATCTTCTTCGATTTCCAGTATCATATTGTGAAGAATCAAACAGGATCGCATCCACATATTTGCGAACTCGAGATCGCGCAGGCTTTGGATCTGAAAACACATTTCTCGCAGGGATTGGAACCGGCCCTTCAATGACCCATAGAAATGTTCGGAGCGAACACGTATCTACAGAATATGTAGTCTTCAGCGGATAACTTCGTTTGCATACATACCTTGGACAAATGCTGATTAAAAATCTTCTGTGTATTGGGCATTGACTCTGTGCTTGACCGCTTGAAGGGGACAACACACCATGGGAGTGATGGGTATGCAGAGTCAGCCCAAATCCATTCATCGGCTCCAAGGAATGTCTCTGGGTGACGATAAATGCAGGCGCGTGAAAAAATGTTAGAGTTGTGAAGACTTCCGGGAACTCCAATCACATAGTCAACGATTCGAAGATTGTGGGGAAGAATCACGACCTTTAGCATTAATGGTCAGCAGGGTGTGTTCAAGCTCTTAAATAATAGGATACATACCTGGGCAGACAACAAATAGTGTGACTTACGATCATAGAATCCCTCTCCATACCAACCCGGCTTTTGAAAAAGGTTAATGGGCGTCCCATCGACACACAAAAACCCCCCCCTCCACTCTGGACAGCTACGACTTTCAACCCACCGCTTTGCCCGATCCTGTTCTTCTTGATCCTCCAGTTCCATCGGATCGAAGTGGATAAAGTTATCATGAAGCTGGAGAAGCGAGATCATAACCCACCGATAGCAGTTGTAAACTGTTCCCACTGAAACGCCGGCCCACTCGGCAATGTCTTCTGTGGCTGCTCCATTTCCATAGTGACCGACCCCATTGAGAAAAATCGCAAGCTGAACTGGTACAGGAAGCTGAGGATTGTTGGAATGGTTGCTGAAGATTGGGTGATTTTCTACCTTGCCGATGAGGTGCGCAAATACATCAGGATCAACACGGAGTTTGCAGCGAAACTTCTTCAGATCATTATTTAAACACCATTCTTCAAGGAGTTGGAGCTGTGGAGCACGAGGAGCCTTCTTGCGAGAGGCAAGGTAACGGGATTTTTCCACCTCGTCTGTCATCGCAATGATCATGTTTTCGAATGCCAGGATATGGTGGTGGTTCAGAGCCAGTCCAGCTGAGAAGCTGGTCTCAGATGTTCCCAGCAAAGACAAGAGGGTGTCCATAGTGAAGTTGGAGGATGAGTCAGAGCTGACAGACATGGAATCAGTTGTGTCATCAGAGACAGGGTTGGAAGGCTGGGAATCGGTATTGCTATCACTATCAGAGATATCTATTGAGTCGATAGCAGCACGGACAAGATCTTGATACCGGGTGATCTGGAGGTCCATTCGGGCACTGGAAAGGTCATTCAACAGTGCTTGCTGTTCACTCAGGCATGGCATCGTGAGCGTACAGATCAAAGTACTTGCTATCAGCACTCTCCTGTATGATCAAAGATTAGTCGGTGCTTAAATATTAGTCGGCGCTTAAAGTTCATTTTTTGAACATTGAAACTTCCGTGCAAAGTCACACTTCAAATGGAAACTTTGAGACACCCTAATGTTTGGCACCCAGTAGCCTTCATATCCCACTCCCTCAATGATGTGGTGTAAGAATAATAGGGGGTATGGGGGTGTAGTGTAGGTAGACGAGTTTACTCATCCCAAGGAGTTCTAGAAAGGATTAGTAGCAAGGACAGGTTAGCTACAACTGACCTCAGTGAGTGAGAGTGAAAGAAAATGAAATCCAGACAACATTTCAGATGGACAATGAGCAATCCAGTCAGGGGTGAGAAAATGACAAAGCAGAGAAAATGACAAAGTGGCAGCCTAGGATGAGGGCCAAAGAGGAAAACTGACAAAGTGGTGGCCAAGGACAAGGGCCAAAGGGAAACTGACAAAGTGGTGGCCAAGGACAAGGGCTGGAGAGAAACTGACAAAGTGGTGGCCAAGGACAGGGGCTGGAGGGAAACTGACAAAGTGGTGGCCAAGGACAGGGGCTGGAGAGAAACTGACAAAGTGGTGGCCAAGGACAAGGGCTGGAGAGAAACTGACAAAGCTGGCCAAGAACAAGGGCCAGATATGAGAGAAAATAATGGTGAGGACAGCGCCAATGACAACAAGCACAATTTGGACAATGATGCCAGGGTTCAGAGAGATGAGATTCCAAGATCTCGATACACAATCTTTATAGTCCAGGTATTCCCTGGACTGAGTAACTATGGTAACATCCAAGGTCCTATCAAGAAACACTTGATTCTAAGTAGTGGAACGTCAAAGAAACAATGTGAAGTGATCAAAAGTATGAAGAAGAACAAGAATATAGAAAAACTGATGAGGAATAAGTAAAAATAAACAATCCAGCAGGTGAATCTGGACTGGATTGAGCAGGCACGTACAAGTCCAGTGCCAGATACTAGAGTCCAGATGATGGATATAACAAAAGCAAAACAGACTGACCTTGAGATGATACAGATGGACTTGGGACACAACTAGATGACTTGGGGGATACTTGAACAGGCTAGAAATGGTGGTTTGCAACTGTAGGAGGCTGCTGACTCCTACAGCAGAATGGAACTACCATGCAGCTGATTTAGAAATGCTTATGGTCATATTCACTATGAAGGAATGGCGGCAATATCTGTTAGGCATGCATCATCCATTTGAAATGCTGGTGGATCACAAGAACCTGGAATTCTATTGCAAGTTGGCAGATCTATCCTGTCGTTAGGCTCACTGGTAGCAAATCATTCAGGAATATGATTTCACCTTCTGATATCACTCCAGCAAGACCAACCCAGCTGATCCTCTGTCCCAGAGGCCAGACTTTGAAAAGGGGGTAAATACAGATAATAAACAGCAAATCCTACTCCCAGATCATTATTTTGGTCCAGAAACCACACTTCATCCATTCTTTTTCTCCTCTCCCTTAGAGATTCAAGCAGTTCAGACAAGCATTCTTGTGCAGGTCATGTAATACCAGACTAAAATGGAGAAACAAGTGAAAGATGGGTTGGCAAAAGAGGGATCAAAATGGACTTGCAAGAAGGGACTCATATATTGGGGAGACTTGTTATACATTCCCCCAGTAGAGGAACTCAAGGACTGGATTATTCAAGAAAACCATGATCACCCAATTGTGGGACATCCAGGAATTTGTCAAACCAAGGATCTGGTTATGACCAAGTACTATTGGCTGGGACTTTGGAGGGATATTGAAACATATGTGAAAGGGTGTGACCATTGCCAAAGAGTAAAAAACTCTATGGCTTTGGTGAAAACTCCACTCCAGCCAAATGAAATACTAACAGCCCTGTGGGAGATCATATCGGTAGACATCATTGGTATCAAAGACTACAACTCCAAAGTCCTCTAAGCACTTCTATTGGACTCTGACTAGTCGTGGTCAGTCACAGTCAGTCATTGTGCACAGGAGTTGGATCTCAATAATGCTCAAGGTACTTACCACTGCACTCCTCCATTTCCTAACCTTATTTTGGTGCCAATTGCTTCCAATGCCTCGGAACCACATCCTCTTTCATTGTTTCACCTATGGATTTTGGACTTCCCATTTTGGAGTTGGTTGGAGTTAGCACTCGCATTTCTGCCCACTTTATATAGTCTTACTTTGTTCTTGGAACTCCCTTCAGTTGTTCCTGCTATATCTTAGGCAGCAGCTGAGGTGAGTTTACTTTACTTTTACTGTTTAGTATTGCTTACTGAGAAGTGTAGTGGGCATCACTGCCTTTTTACTTAGTTTTTTCACAATTGGTCCACTTCCTGTATCAAACAGAAAAGATGCCATCCTGACAGTGGTAGACAGATTTTCAAAGATGATGTTACAATTATTTTACATTCTTTTCCTTTTCTTGATCCAACCCCTAACCCCTATGCCTTATCTCGTACCCTATACTGAGTTAGTCATTTGAACTTACCCTCCCTGTCCAATTCTCTCATATCAGACTAGTGTTCCTAGTTTACTCATTGCTCTCCTTCTGCTATTTGTCATCTTACTCACTCTGATTCCTCAGCAATGTATGTTCTTTGTTTCTCCTTGTCATGTCACATTTGGTCCTCCCTAGGTATATAATACCCATCTCGTAGATATAGCTGTCTCCAGCTTAGACCTACTCAGCAATACACCTAGGTTTTCCTCCTCATGTCTTTGCTCTACACTTGAGTGAGCACTCCACTCAGACCCTCGTCCCTGTCTCCTGTCAACTGTGTGTTGAACAGAACCCTCCATCCACTCACCAACTACCCATTGGGCAAACCCTTGACCCTGCTCAGTGCAGGCTACATCCTTTGTCCTTGTCTCACTGTAGCCGTTTGCTGACAGTTCCCCTCATCCTCGTTCCTTAGCTGAGTTCACACTTGACCCTTCGGAATCAAGTGTAACAGATGATACATCTATTCCCAGTGTCTTCTTTGATAACAGCTAAAGGAGTGGCCACTATCTTCAAAGACCATGTATTCAAATTACATGGAACTCCATGGAAGGTCATTTCTGATCATGGACCACAATTCATGTCAAAATTCATGACTGATTTTTACTCCCTTCTAAAAATACAATGAAACCCATCAATGGCATATCACCCCCAGACTGATGGGCAATTGGAGTGGATAAATAGCAAGGTTGAAACATATCTTCGACTATATGTGAATCATAAACAGAATGACTGGGCTAATTGGCTTCCCATAGCCAAGTTCATGCATAACCAAAATATGTTGTCTACTACCAGATTCTCTTCATTCCTGTTAAACTATGGACAACAACCTCAGATAACAATGGATACCTGAAAAGGAGTCCAGAATGAGGAAGCTTCACACTTCATGGAACAAATGAAAGAAGCACAAGAAAAAGCAAAAGAGGTGTTGGGAAAGGCTGCTGAACAGATGAAAAAGAGTTACGACCAACATGTATGAAAAGTTCCTAAGTATCAACCAGGAAACCTTGTCCTATTGGATGGAAAACATATCCACTCTGATTGACCAACCAAGAAATTGGAAGACAAGAAGTATGGACCGTTCAAGGTAGTCAAGAAAGTAGGCACCTTGGCATACGAACTAGAAATCTCAAAGACCTGGCAGGGAACTCACCCTGTCTTTCATATATCACAACTTTAGCCATATTGAAAAGGAGAATTTCCATCACAAAAAGTCATTCTGCCCCCTTCTCCAATCATCATCCAACAGAAAGAGGAATATGAAGTTGAACAAATCATGAACTTGCAAAAAAGGAGAAAAAATAGAATACCTCATTCACTGGAAGGGTTACCCTTGAGAAGACCACACCTGGGAACCCAAGGCTCATCTTGGTCACACTCAAAAGGCTCTGGAGCATTATCACCAATGGAACCCCTTATCCATTTGATCTATAGAACCAGAAGCCTACAACTGTGACATCTGTCTATACAAGACTCCTCTCTTCTATATGCCTGACTTCAAATCCTTCACCACCTCTTTAGTCAAATTTCCCACCTCTTATTTCAAACTTCCTCCTGCTGACTCAGAGATTCAGCCTTGAAAAGGGGTAATGTCAGGACTTGAAAATTCTCTTCTTTCACTACTTCACATTTCCCTTAAGTCACATATTCACTATCTCATTTCCTTACTTCTTTCACTTTGTCACTATATCACTATCTTCCTTCACATAGTCATGATATCAGGGTAAAGAGTAGTTTATGAGTATATAAAGCCCCCTCTATAGTAGATAGTTCTGCATGTTTGGAATTCATTCACTTTTGGCCTCTCTTGCATTTTGCTTGAGTTGATTCTTGATAAAATAGGAATGTCACTGATATCATTTAATTACTATAGCCCTACATTATCTGATTACCCTGGTTTATCTGGTATGCACCTGGGATTACACAGTAACCCTTCACCCTATTCTAGAGGTACCCAGAATAGTAATGTGATGCATTCCCATCTGCAATTCCCAGATGAACAGAAACTAGGTGCCATGATAATGTTTAATGCTTTCCTGCACTGACTTTTTCATTTACCAGCATATCAGCAGGCCATGGATTACCATCTCAGGAGCTCTGGTGGGGGAAGAACCAACCTGCACCATCACAATACACTTCAATCAGTAGATCACCTAATGACAGAACATTGTTTGTTTTGTGAATCCCATGACAGCAAGTAGTCTGTCCAGCTACTGTCATTGTCACATTGGGCAAGAGAAGGCTCCTGATCATTATGGCTGTTAAGAGCATACTCCAAGGACAACTCTGGAACTCTGGAGTTCAAACAGGGCTTCAGCTTCACTGTATATGGTGCGCCTCTGTCACAAGTCCAGTTGCCCTGAATTTATGGAGGGTCAGGCGAGAGTCAGAGTGACCTTGTTGCAAGCAATGAAGATTGAGGGAGAATCAGAGGAGAGCCATCAAGGCTCAAGCAGAGGGTCAGAGAAGACTGGGGATGTCTTAGTCAATATTCAAACTGAGGTATCTATAACATAGTATGGAGTCTTATATATGGAGGGGGAGCACTGGTAAGAGAACCGGTAACTTGGAGGTGGAGGTGGAGTGGTAGCAATGGAGCACAGGATCAGAGGGGCTATGGAGAAAACAGGCAGTGTACAAAGGTAAGCGAGGAATGGAATGTAAGTACAGTAATACAAGATGATCTAAGTACAGGGTCCAGAGGGTCTAGGGTATGCACTCATTGAGAATGCACTGGAGTTTGAGAGAGACAGGGCCAGAGTTGGGTCTGGAGATAGGAGTTGCACAGGATATGACACAGAGGAACAAGGCCATGAGGTGTTAGGGGAAGACAATGGGGATTGGTAATGATGGGTCGGTAGCAAAGTGGACCAGGGGCGACTATTGTGGTAACACTAGTAGGGGACAGCAAGCAAGAGTGACTACTTGGCTAACACAGGTAGTGGACTGCAATCAGAGATGACTGCTTTGATAATGCAGGCAGAAAACTGCAATCAGAGGATGACTGCTTTGATAGCACAGGCAGAAGACTGTGACCAGAGATGACTACTTTGATAATGCAGGCAGAAGACTGCAATCAGAGATGACTGCTTTGATAACATAGGCAGAAAACTGCAATTGAGAGCAAGAGTAACTACTTTGATAACACAGGTAGGGGACTGCAAGCTAACTGCCTATGATTTGAATCTCAATGAACATCGTGGAGGTGAGTTCAGCAGGCCAGGATGGTGCTGAGTATGACTGGAATCATAATGAATGCCATGTGAGTTCAGCAGTAAATGAGAGTGTCAGCAGTTAGTTTTAATACACGTTGTAGTGTCGGGATCACAGTCCAGGAGTAGGGACAGAGGTGTTCATGGTCTGGGGTGTGGTCAGGTTGTGAAGGTTCTTAGAATGTGCAAGTGGGGGTGTATAGGCTAGCTAGTTTATATGCATTGTGGCATTAGAGGTGGGGTTCAGGGATAGGGGTATCAAGGTCCGGGTAAGAGGGGTTGGATGAGAACTGAAGGTCAAGTGTCATATAGGTGTAATTAGTTTATCCATGTTGCAGTGTCGCTGTAAAGGTGGGGAGCTCAAATAGGGCAGATCGGGAGACTGGACAGAGTTGGTGGTCAAGAAAGAGAGATCCTTATTTGGTATGGCCAGACAGCAGTAAGATTAGGTGAGGGAAGGGTGTTTGTTCATTCAGAGGTATCCAGTCAGGGTGGAGGGGGTGTGTTAAAAGGGGTGAGGTAAGCTTTAACCAATAGGATTCAGATTGCTGAGCTGAAAGTCCTGACAAGGACATTCCTAAGCTATCTGGTGGGATACAAGAGATATGGGGCAGCTGCAAGGTCTGGGGTGATCATGACATGATTTTGCTAGTAGGGGGGCATAGTGGCAAAAGACAGAGTCTTGGGTGATAGTGAGGCATGGGGTTGGCAATAGCCAATTTGAGGGCATGCAGACAGGGAGAGCTGTCAATGGACAGTAACAATATTTTGCTGTAGAGGCCAAGGATTCATTTTAGGGCAATGCTGATCAAACCTGGACAATGGGATCATTTCAGGCAAGGCTGATGAGACCTGGATGATAGGATCAGTTTGGGCAAGGTTGATGAGACCTGGATGATAGGTTTTCCTGTGGACAGCAGGAGCAGAGTTTCTGTTAAACAGAGAGACAATTCCCATTAGTTTAAATATGTTGCAATGTTACCAAGAAAGTGACAGTGTCACCATAGAGGCTGACTAGTTTAGCCACATTGCAGTGTTGCCATAAAGGGGGTTTCCCAGTAGGCGGCAAGGACAAGGAATATCCAACAAGTATCTTGTGAGTAGCAAGGTTTCTGCTCAGCAGTAGCCAGCAGGGGTCAATCTGGGTTTCCCATAGGCAGCAAAGTTTCAGGGATCCTGTGAGTAACAGGGTCACAATAGTTGCCAGGGCATTTGTTTGGCAGGGGTGTCAAGGGGACCAAGATATTCTACCCAGAGTATTGTTTGGTAGAAAACATCAAGGTGTTTCAAAGATGGCTGAGGTGTGCCCAACAGGTTTGAGGGTACTGTACGGTGGGTAGTTGATAGTTGAGAGTCTGGGTTCCAGCTATTACTGGTCTAGGATGAGTTATACTGATGCCAGTCTTGTTCTGTCTGATGAGCAGTCAGCAGGTGTGACCTAGTGACAGCTAGTCATAGGTTTCAAGTTTCAAGGATCAGGGTTTGTGACACGTGTTCAAGGTCACTAGTTATACTGATGGCCAGTCAGGTTCACAGGTTCTGGTGATGGCCAGTTCAAGTTTCAAGTTTCAAGGTTAGTGTCGTATCCCATGCAACCCCTAACTCCAGATCCAACTCCGGCCCCATTTCCTTGAACTCCAGTACATTCTCAACGAGCGTGCACCCTAGACCCTCCAGACCCTGTACTTAGCTTATCCCGTATTACTGTACTTATGTTCCATTCCTTGCTTACTTAGTACACTGCCTGTCTCTCTTCAGAGCCCCTCCAACCCTGGAGCACAGCTCCATTGTAACTACTCTGCCTCTGGCTCCGAGTTACTGGTTTTCGTACCAGTGCTCCCCCTCCATATATAAGACTCCGTATCATGTTGTAGATACCTCAGTTCAAATATTGACTAAGACACTCCCCATCTTCTCTGACCCTCCACTTGAGCCTTGATGGCTCTCCTCTAACCCCTCCATTGACCTCTGTTGCTTGCAACAAGGTCCTCTTTAATCCTTTGCCTGACCCTCCGTAAATTCAGGACACCTGGACTTGTGACAGGGCGCACCACATATGGTGAAGCCGAAGCCCTGTTTGAACTCTGGAGTTCCAGAGTTGTCCTTGAAGTACGTGCTTAACAGTATATTTGAACTCCCTACTGTTAACAAAGTCCAAACCTGTATGCCTACCATGGCCACCTGTGTCACACGATCTCACTCCCATGCCGTAGGCGCAAACCCACCTCCATCTTCACACTTCAATCCTTTGAGCGTGTTCACCAGCAGTCGCTGGGGCCCTGCCCTCGTCAACCAATTCCACAGTTTCTCTACCCGCCATACACCTGTGTCCACCTCTCAAGGATGCACCCCTCATCACTCTCCAACTCCCAATGCTCACATCATCCAACTCCCGGATGATGAACCTCCTCAGCCCCCAGAGGTGCAGCCTCCCCGCATGCCTCAAAACAGGCCTGGTCCAGACAGTCCAGATGGTCTCAGAGGTGACTCCTCCAATGATGACCCCGACTTCCCTGACCTTGCCCCCAATGAAAGCAATGACAAAGAAGACGGTGATGACAATGGTGATGAGCAGGTGCCTCGTGACACCCTCGCCCTGCTCGCCAATGCCATCCGTGGTCTTGCCTGCTCCTCTCGCCATCGCCCCACTAAAAGCACCCCCCACATGAAAGTCTGTGAGCCAGACCAGTTCAACGGAACTGACCCCTGGAAACTCCAGACCTTCTTGGTCCAGTGCAAACTCAACTTCCAGGATCACCCAAAGGCCTTCTGTATGGACTGTGCCAAAGTGACCTTCGCACAGTCCTACCTAAAGGGCATGGCATTTGAATGGTTTGAACCAGACCTCCTTCTCAATGAAGACCCAGACCTCCGTCCAATCTGGATGGACAACTACTGGGAGTTCGTCCTGGAGCTCCAGACCAACTTTGGTCCGCACAATCCTGTCAGAGATGTGGAACACCAGCTCAACCACCTGTCCATGAAGGACACCCAGTGTATCAATAAATATGTGGTCAAGTTCAACTGCATTGCTTTGCAAATCCGAGGCTACAGAAAAGGTGCCCTCCGGCACCATTTCTACAATGGTCTTCCCAACTGCATCAAGGATGAAATCTCTCATGTCGGGAAGCCCCCCACCCTCTCCAAACTTCATGCCCTCACTCAGGCTATTAACATGCGCTATTGGGAGTGCAAGTCTGAGGTTAGCTGCCAAGCAAAGTCCTCCACCAATCCCTCCTCATCGAAGTCCGACAAACCCTCCACCTCCAGAAAAGATAACTCTGGCGGTTCTAAAAACTCCAGTGGCTCCAAGGAGTCCAAGGGAAAGTCTGCCACCTCCGACACCCTGAAGCCTGACCTCTTCTCTAAGCTGGGGAAGGACAGCAAGCTCACCACCGCTAAGCGCAAGTGCCACTTCAACCTGAAGTTGTGCATGTTCTGTGGACTCGCTGGGCATATGGCCAAGGACTGCCTGAGGTCCACCTCCAAGGCCTCTACAGGCCATGGAGCAAAGGCCGCCACTCCAGAAGCCAAACCGGAGACCTCCTCAGAGGCAAAAAAATAGAGTGTGATCTCCAGAACTCTGCACAGTCTGGAGGTTGCATTGACCCTGCCTGTGCACCTAAGGAGATCCAACTCAACACATCCACTCTTTCCAACCCCCATTCCCTCGTCCCCTCCGTTAGTCTTATCGGACAGGACATTCCTCCATTCCCCGCGCTTGTAAACACTGGTTCCTCTGATTGTTTCATAGATACGTTGTTTGTCAATAAACACAGTCTTTCAACCTACTCCATACCCCCAATCCAACTCCGACTTTTCGACAGAACAACCAACTCCATGATCACTCAAGCCATCAACCTCTTCGTCCACTTCGAAACTGGTGACATCACCCTGATAACGTTATACGTCACTCTGCTGGATGGCTTCTGTTCTCTTGTCCTGGGACACAACTGGCTCACCCGCTTCAATCCGTTGATTGATTGGGTTTTGAGCAGTATCTCTGTTACGCTTGATCCCGAAAGGTCAAGCGTGGACTCGGCTTTTTTAGGACGAGAGGAACTGTCAGCAAACAGCTACAGTGAGGCGAGGACAAGAGACGTAGCCTGTAACTAGCAGGGTCAAGGGTTCGTCCGGCAACTAGCCGACGAAGGTTCAAGGTCGAGGATCTTGCCTAGCGGTCTGCTAGCAAGGAGACGAGGGTAAGAGCAGAGCGCTCAGTCAAGTGTTGAGCGAAGACACAGAGAAAGCAAGTATATTGCCGAGTAGATCTAAGCTAGGGAACAAGTAGACCTACAAGGGGTTTATATAGTACATGGAGTAATCAAGGTGAGACAAGGACAATGGAGAGTAAACAAGACGGGGTGAGTCAGAGGACGAATGG